>CAIGRN010101463.1:0-13187 GCA_903798345.1 Fraxinus anomala
TTTTTTCCATTACATTACATTAATTTTTTCTCTCTCTTCATTTCAACCACACATTCATCAAATAAAATAATATTACACACAAATCTAAAAAATTTCATTACTTTTCTACCACACACACTCCCATCAATCACTATTCCAAAAATTTTCAACACCCCAAAATGGGGGCCAAACAGGGGCTAAACTCAACTGACCATCCCTCGCTTTGTTTGAACTCCAAAACTAGACACTTTTCTGAAAGAAACGAAAAAATAGAACTTCAAGAAATTCCAAAGATTTACCTAAAAATGAATGTTGCTAATATAATAAGTCGCCTGAAACTGATATATACTAGCATTTAATGTCATTTGAAGGTAATGCAACTCCAATCAAATCAAATATAATTTCACTCCCCACATCACCGTTATATTGATTTTTCAACGGTTTCTGCTACCGAACACTCTCCATTTTTCATATTGTCGACTGACTTGATCGTCGGAGTGCTCTGGACCACGTCTACCACCACTGAAAAGGGCCACGAGTAACTAACGGTGTGTTCTAGTGCACAGGGAGGAGCCTACTTGGAACTGCTAGCTGTTGGCCACTTGAAAGTTACATTTTCCGTGGTCAACATAGTGGATCTCAAACGTAATGTGAACTCTTGAATCTTGAATGCTTTTTTGTAGACTTTTGCATTCAAATTAGTATAATGTTTTATTCGATTTATTTCTTTTTTTGGTATTCAAGAACAACAATTGAAATGAATGGAGTGCATTTAGATGGAGTGCCTTTTTTTTTTTTTTTTGGTAATTTGATTTATTTCCTTTTGCATTTAGATATTTGCTCTGTCCTAGAAAATTATGAATTGAAAAAAAAGGCAAATGGTAAATTCGTGGATGATGAATGGAGTGCAACTTTTACAAATTTAATGATCATTTAAAAGCAATTCAAAGTAAGTAAAGCATTACTATAGGCAAAGTTTAATGTGTAATGAAACAATTAACTTTTTCAAAAATGGCAGCCACGCAATTCTTATTTGGTAGTTTCAACTACAACGTGCCACGTCAAATTCTATTTATCCACGTAGACTGCACCGACGACAATAACTTGTGGATGATAGATGGAGTGTGATTTGCAAAAGTTACCATTTGAAAGCAATTCAAAGTATAATGAGGAAAGCATGATAATAAAGAAAAACGCCTCTTGTACAGAAGCTGGTTAACAGAACTCATACAGAAATTTAAAATTATGTGACTTTGGGGACAGTCAAAAAACCTACTAAAAGAAGAAAAATTGACTAGAATTAACACACCACATCCCTCGCCTCTCAGATTTCACCTCCCGCATACATTGAAATCGTTGAGTCTTCTCTCACTGATTTGAAGTCATTGGCAAGGAATCCTGTTGTACATTTCTCTCGCCTATCTCCCTGAATCTGAAGTTGCGACTGCTGGCTAAGGCGAAAACCCCAGCGTACTCACCCGGGAATAATATGTTGATGCCCAACTCCGACGACGACCAAATCAGCAATTCACTAACTTCGAAAAACTCACGTGAACCACACTGATGTTGTTCTAATTATAATGCTTATTTTGTTTTTTTTCCCATGATTTGGTTCGTTTTTACTATGAAAAGCTTGGTCCATGAGTTATCTTTGGTTTTGGCGAGGTCTGCTTTCATGATAATTTTATACTAATCACTTACATCCTTGAGACCTATAAATGGTTGAACCATGCCTCTTTCCCTCAACTTCTTATGGAACTCCACAAACTTCCATGAAAAGCGTTCGGCTACAATAACATAACAGGTTTCCTGTGATAACCAAAGAGTTGATCATATTTGGCAGGCCTGTTAAATATAAATCTAAAATCATCAATGGCTATTAAGGTATTGCACTAAAGCTTTCCCAGTGCTACAAACTTCACTCAACATACTAACTAAAAACGAAAGGGTTGGTGAAATTATAGTTATTATCTTTGGTTTTGGCGAACTTTGCTTTCATGATAATTTTTCTTCGAACTCAATGAATCATTTTTTGTTGTTTCATTGGCTTATTTGTTCATGTTGAAATTTGTATGTACAATTGGATATATGAAGTTTTTGATTACTTGTGAAGAATGTTAAAGTGTTGAGATTACATTTTGAATTACTTATTCAACTATAATTGGTTTGCTGAACAAGCTTCTATATTGTGTTGCAGTACAAAGTTCTATGGAAGACGTAAGTGATGAATTTGTAGTGGAGAGAGATGTTAATGAAAATGTTGCGAACAATATGATATCATTGAGGAAAAGTTACGAGAAGATGGTCCGATGGTGCCGAAGGTGCTGAAGGTGGATATGATGTTCAAGGAAGAAAAAGAATTATGGGAAATCTAAAAAGGATATGCGTATATCATATAGGTTTTCCGATTAGGAAAACGAATTCGAATAAGGGAGACGATGGGAAAATTAAATATGTGACTCTCACATGTAGCCGCGAAGGTTGAAGAAGCACCAGTACAAGTGGTTCTTTGAAGCCCCCGACCAACAATTCAGACAGGTTGTAAAGCTAGGATCACTGCATCTTCAGATATTCATGGAATCTGGAGAATTAACACAGACTACCTCGACCATAATCATAAAAGAAGTCCTTTGAAGTCGAGTTTGTATTGCTGCAATCGAGATTAAGTTCACATGTGAAACGTAAGCTTAAAGAAAATGATATGGCCAGAATTCCCTTACACAAGAGTTTCAACTCTGTAGTGATTGAAGCAAGTGGATATGAAAACATGATTTGCGTGGAAAAGGATTGTCGAAATTATATTGAATAAGTGAGACGAGTAAGACTTGGGGAAGGAGATACAGCAGTGATACAATCCTACTTTTCCAAGATGCAAGCCCAATGCTCGAGATTCTACTTTAGTATGAATTTAGACGATGAGTCTAGGCTGAAGAATATATTTTGGACAGATAATAGGTCTAGGCAAGCATACAAGGAGTTCAGTGACGTTGTCACATTTGATACCACTTATCTAACTATTAAGTATGATATATGTCTTTTGCCCCTTTGTTGGCATTAATCATCACGGACAGTCAACACTTCTCGGTTGTGATTTGTTGTCCAACGAGGACGCCGATACTTTTGTGCAGCTATTTAGGACATGACTTCAGTGCATGCATGGAAAAGCTCCCTGTGGAATCATTACCGATCAAGATAGGGCTATGCAAAATGTAGTTCAGATTGTTTTTCCTAATACGAAACATAGATGGTGTTTGTGGCATATTCTGAAGAAGTTGCCAGAAAAGTTTGGATACCATATTGATAAGGCTTCGATTTTTTGACTATATATGGATTGGTTTATGAATCGTAGTTCGTAAAAGAATTTGAAGAAGGTTGGAGGGCGATGATCGACACGTACAGGCTGCATAGTAATGATTGATTGTCAAGACTGTTTAATAATAGAGGTCGTTGGGTTTTTTGCTATTTGAAAACTTTATTTTGGGCAGGGGTCAACAACTCAGCGAAATGAGAGTATGAATGCGTTCTTCGATGGATATGTTCATTTGAAGACCTCGTTGAAGAAATTTGTCGAACAGTATGAACGGGTACTGAGAAATAAGGTTGAGAAGGAGTTCCAATCCTACTTCAAGTTTTACTTGCAAATGGTACCGTGTATGTAACGACCTGACCTCACGTCGAAGCCGTTATCATATCATATGTATTGTCTGCTTTGAGAGAGTCTAGACCCATCTTACCCCTCACGACTTTCTGAAGCGTCCCTCAGGATTCAACTTAAGTCTCTCATATGATGGAGGTCTTGGGTTCGAATCCTGGGGGACGCGTCAGAAAGCCGTAAGGGGTAAGATGGGTTTAGGCTCTCCCAAAGCAGACAGTACGTATGATATGATAATGGCTCTGACGCGAGGTTGGGTCGTTACAGTGTACAACAATGTTCAAAATGGGGTAGCAATATCAAAAATGTTACACCATTTCCAAGTTCAGGAAATTTCAATTCAAGCTCACATGGAAGGTTTACTAGGACATCATATCTACTACGAAGGTAACTTCAGGGACGCTGTATGAACTACGAGAGGCTGTCATGAATGATGAACGATGGAAGATTAAAAAGTTTTTGTCTCATTTCAGAGAGACAACTATAAAATTGTTTGTAGTTGCCACTTGTTTGAATTTCGGGGAATTCTTTGTCAGCGTGCTATTGTATTCTTGATCTGTAATGACGTCACGTCATTGTCGGAGAGGTATATACTACAGGGTGGATGAATGTTTGTAGAGTACACACCAGGGTCATAGTGAACATTGATGGGTTGGTTAGTACTCCTGAACAGTTGAGATACGGCGATATGTGTCAAGCTTTTGTCAAGCTTGCAAACTTTGCGGCTGATGAAGAAGTACGCTACCATGTGATCAAGGAGTGGATAACTAATTAAAATAAAGAGTTCATTACAATTAAGTCAGGTGGTGGAAGTAATGTTGTTTCGCAAGGCACTATTCAGTTAGCCTAGCGGTGTAATCAATCTGAATACAATACCAATGGGACCGTAAAAGATCCTCTGTCAACGAGACGAAAGGGCGTGCCTAAGAACCTTCGAAGAAAATGCCCCTGGAGTCCTCTTCAAAGAGAGCAAAGGTTCGTTTGTCACATTATATGTTGATTTAAACAATATTCCTTTACAATGACTATTTAACATGTATGTACATGCAGGCTACTTCGAATTCAACTAAAAGAACTAGGAGAACTACGTCCAGCCAGAGTAATACACCGTCTATTGCACCGATCGTGAAAGCATCTCAACAATATTCTATGTAGACACCGATTTCGTATTTGCAACTATTATTGGTTAGTATACTTAGTTTATTATGATTATTTATTCAAAACTTTAATTGAGTTGTTATTCGTTGCAGAGCAACGCAGAAAGTCATGCCTTTCCACAAGATTTGCCAGCCTCAAATTTCGTCCATCAAATCTCATATTTAACTCTCAAGGTGTACACGTGTTTAAATCTTTACATTTGCCTTTGATTAGTTTGTATGTGTTGAGAATTTACTTAATCATGCGCAGCGGAAAATAAACAATTTCAATTCTCATACAAAGAAATGCATTCGATTAAATGTAGACGTATCATCCTTGGACCCCGTGTTGAATCCTTACAGTTTCACCAGAGATAATCAAGTTCCACGCGGACAAATTACTGTAGAGGTGAAGCTAAGTGAGGAACCCAAGGCTTACCAAAGATAAATGAATTTTTTTCATTATTGATAGTAGATCCGCTTACGATGGTATTGTTGGGAATTTATTTAATCATGCGCAGCGAAAAATAAACAATTTCAATTCTCATACAAGGATTTGCTTTGTATTTAGATAGAAATTGTGATAGAAATTATACTTTTGATGAATTCTGCAAACTCCTCTACTTTTTCTTGAACTGTAACAATCACGATCTGCAATCCAAGCTGTCCAATTGTCCAGCCTCCAGTTGTGATTCACACAGAGAACAAAAATGACGGCTAGGATTTCTTTTTTTTTTTTTTTTTTTTGTGCTAACAAGAATAATTGTTTTGTATTATGAATTTTCAAACCCTAGCAGCCTATTAATAAATGTCCAAGTAGACTTAGCTCGTCTCTTAAACTTACCATGTCCAATATTTAATTAATCCCATTAATTAAATTTAGTTCATGAATTAACTAATCTAATTAATTAATTCGTCATGTTAACAAGCAACCAAATTAATTAATTATCCAACACTTGTTAATTAATTAATTGGTTAATTTCATTATTCTAGTTTTCCTTTTGTATGTGAGACATTAGGTTCCCGATCACGATACCTAACGATGTGAACTATTATTTTGATATAATCAAAATTGATAAATTAAAATACATTTTTTAATTTATCACCAATTCACTTCCGTCGTTACATACATCTAACAATGTGTCAGAGCAATATATGTGATGGAAAATGTCACATAGTATGATATAACAAAATTTGTTTGTTTATCGTGAAACTATAATCCTTTTCGTCAATATGATCCGATCAATTACGAGATATGGATATGTGTCAATCTCAATTATCGATCATATTTTTCATCCCGCTATTAATCAATGTAAGTTAAAAACTCCTTTTTCGACTTATGAGTACACCTTGACCAAAGATTTCGTTATCAACTTAATTGAATGAAATGTAGATCTAATCTCTTACTATTTAAGAATAACGAATCCTCTATTTACGATTCACAACTTTCATATGATTTTTGACATACCCGAACGATGTCGTATTAGTAACCATTGATGGAGCAACATTCAACATAAACAAAGTATAATTGTCCTCATATAAGGCACTATGATGATCTCAAGTTGAATAATCAATTCAATATCGAACGTTAGATATTAATCACCGACACTCAAATAGTTATACATGTGAAATTTCCCCAACGGGTCTCTAATGTTTTGTTCTATAACAAAACTTTCACGTGTTTATTTAAGTGTTACCACACTTTAATTTGTGAGATCAATTACTTACTTCACAAGTAAGAAATGACATACATGATGGTCTATCCGTAATAACGATATCCGTATCTCATTATTACTTCCACCACGGACGATTTAAAATTCAGTCATATGCAATTTGTATCTCACAATCACAACTCCTTCTGATTAACAAATTATCAAGACTTACATATGTAATTTGTATCTTACAACAACGCCTTGTGATTAACAAGTTACTAAAACTTAAATCTAGGGACTCTATTATTTAATATAATTTCTTAAAATAATAAATAATAGATCTTGCCAAAATAAATGTATTAATCATATTAAAAGTGTTTACAACCTAAATCGATTGGATTTAGGGCATAACACTTACAAACACAAATACAGTAGAAAAACACGACAATTTTCACTTGCTTTTGCCTTGAGAATGGATATATTTATTTTTCAATTTCTTCTTCGCCATCTTTGAGGTGGTCGTTGAGAGGTTGTCCGGGGATTTCCCAACTTCCAGAATTCCATGCAGTGTCCGTTGCGGGCAATTCATAGTCATCGGGTTTCAGCGACAACTGGAATTCCGGAAGATCAGGCAAAATCTGAAGACCTCTGCATCATAATGATATTTACATGTTTAGAACATCTCCAGAAAAATATGTCAGTAGGAAAGATGTATCAGTATCGAGCCCTTACTTCTCTTGATCTAAAAGGTAGCCATACATCTGTGATTTCTTGGATGCAGTTTCGGGGATTTTCTTGTGTAAATGCTTCAGAGCACCCCATGGTGGAGGAAACCTTAAAGAAGAAATGGAGCAATGAAATGAGATTGATTGTGATAATGAATACAAAAACAATGCAATGACAACATGTTTGGGAGGGAGGATTCGATAACAATGTGCAGTATTAAAGAGGAAATCAAATTTATAGCCTAGTTGTGTCCAGCGCTGCAGGAGTGATATGTTTGGGACATTTAATGTAGAAGAATCTGCAACCAACCTAGTAACGGGATCTGCTAGACAAAAAGCTAGGCATGCCTTCTTGCTTTCTGCTAGTAGTTCTTCTGCAGCGAGGAAACAACACACAGCGCTAATGTGGCAAGATGGTTCAGTGCCTTTGTCAAGAATGAGGCCATGATAGTAGTAAGCTGCAGCCTATTCAAGTCTTGAATTTGTTAGAACGCGGACAGAAGATACAACTGATTATTGTTAAAAACAAATTCAAAATCAGACAGAAAATTGAACAACCACCTTTGCTTCAAGATACTTGCATTTAAGGAACAAAAAGTGCTTCTTTCTGGATTTTCCGTTATTATTACCTTCAGACAAACAGCAATGGGCCTGCGAAAAGGAATTAAGATATTATGGGTCCAAATAATAAAAAACTTGAACTGGGCATACTTGCCTAGATGCAGTTTCCTGTACGTAATGAGATAAGAATGCGAATTTTGTAGTTGCCTAAAATGACAATAAACCAAGATGGTCCATTTACACATCAAAATCAATTGTACCAATCCTCAATATCTACACTTGAAGTCAAAATCATTTTGTGCTTTCAAATTATATTCAATGGTCCTCGTATCTAAAAAAGCTTATACTACAAGAGAGCAAAGGTATTAACATATTTATACCATTCAGTGTTTTGAAAACAATGTGCTACATGCTAAGGAGATAAATGCCGCAAAGATCATGTCAAATAAATATCTCAAACATGTGTACCAGGCCAAAGTAGGTCAGTAGTTCACATGCGAGCCTCCTCTTAACAGATAAAGTGGCATTCTGGCTTTGGACAGCTAAACGGAGCTGAAGTTCAGTTCCCTGGGATAATCATTCTAGGCATTGTGAATTATCAAGCATAACTTGTGCCAAAAATCAATGAACTTAACAACAAAGCAACAGTTCAATTTGTATGTGTAATCTGGAATATATAATGCATAATTGAAATAGAACAAGCTGTCTGTATCTGCTCCATAATTGAAACAGAACAAGGTGTCTATATCTGCTCATGTGTGATTTAAGTAACGTATCAAAAGATACACCCAATACACCTGATATGACCATTCATCAATTTCGTTCTGCGGACCTACATTTTAGTTCTTTTGAAGGTACAATATCAGGAAAAATATATTAAAATTCTTTCTACTCCTTCAGCTTGAGTTTGTGCTGACAGAACAAATTTTTGCTTAGTAGATACCTGAGCCAGTGCTTGATTTGAGATTGCCTCAAGGATGCTCTCGTGCAAATATGTAGGCAACTTGCTCCTATTCATACAAAGATGATCCCATCAGTAATGGTGCATACACAAGGGTGTTCGAGTATAAAGACTTCAAAATGCTCTGAAACTAACTTTACATACTTCATATCAGGTGGTAACCGAGGAAGAACATTGGTCACACAAAAATCCATATATCCCGCTGCTTTCAACAATAAATCGACAGCAATTTGCATGCAATCTGCAAATACACATAGCTGATGATAAGCATTCACTCAAAACTCTCTGTTGATTTGAAATTCGCAATGCTTGTTGTGTTAGGGAAAGAAACCTGGAGATACGAGCCTCTCAGACAAATTATTATCCTTAGGAGTCAACTTAATGTTCGCCTCAGTCAATGTTAACATAGCAATCATGTGAAGAACAGATAGTAGTTCAAACCAGGAGTTTGCTACACATATTTCCTACAAATTAACACAGTAACAAACATCAATTTTCAGTTCAATCAAATCAAATGACGGCTATTTCCTTGAGAAATTCTCACCTGACCGCCATCTTCTAAATCTTTCCATTTGAATTCTACCAATTCTTGAAGCCCATATTCTATAAATCAAGTCAATTTGTCAAATTCTGTACAGAGGCTATGGAGAATGCAAAGTGTTACTTATTATCACACATTCACAATCACTATCCATTTATTAATCACAAATCTCGTGGGACACGGTATTATTCATCTTGAAAAGTTATTAATAAATTTACCCGCATACTCACATAATAACTAGAAAATGAATCAAAGCACAAACAGATTTATAGTCTACCCATCAAGGGAAATGCATACAGTCCGAAACAAACCTTTGTTAGTAAGGCCGAGAAGTAAAGACAAGTAGTCATTGAATGTCTTTTGTAATTCGCTGATAGCTGATCCACCTGAAGAAAAACTATTAACTTTAAAGATGCATAAAATTTGGTTAGCAAACAATTCAAGATCCAAAGGTCAAAATCTTACCAGTTTCCTGTGCAACTAACACAATCTGATTTCTCAATGAACTAATTCTATTAACAAGATCCTTGGGAATTAATCCTCTGAGTGTTTTCTGTAAATCAGATTGGACAGGAACAAGCAGTGAGGGCACAAAAACAGTAACTTCTGGAATATTCTTCTTCCTCTTCTTCCCAACTGCAGATATAGAAATTGCGCACCCCATAATCGATTTCAAAACATTACAGCCTACACAAAAACTCTATATTTCAATCAAATGCAAAAAATAAAACAAAATCAGAAAAAAGTCGATTATAAGTGATTACACTTACTGATTTCTGACAGAAGGAAGAGAGCGGTGAAGCTTGGAGGATGAACAGAAGCTGTTCATATTGAGAAACGAAAGCAAAATCTAAGCTCGGGAACAGATAAATCTGTCACATGGCGAATCCGGAGGAAGAGATACTAGTATAGAAGCGTATTCATTAATTTACCTTAAGCTTTTTGGCATTTGAATTTTTTACGAGAAAGTTAACGATGATTTTAAGTTCGTTATACTCATTTTATAATACGTTTTACTTATAAATTATATTATTTGGTTTTCGAGAAATACTGCATGTGAGTCGTATGATTTATGTTCCCATGCACACATCTCAATAGATATTTCAACTTTGAGTACCACTGTTTTCTCACTTTAGTTTTCCGTTTTACCAAGTTTTGTGGGTAAATTTCATAGAGCAGTCATTGAACTTTCAAGTGGCTCATTAAACTTTTATTTATCTCAATTGGATAATTGAACTTCAATTTAGTTTTAAATTGAGTTACTACACTTCAATTTGGTTTCAAATTTCACCACTTGATCACTTGTCATCACTCAAATTTATGAAAACTACATAATTACATTGTTGGAGGGGATATACGACATCAGATCTTCAACATAATAATTGCATGACAGGCCAACTTTCGATTGCACCACGTCATAAAATTTTGATAAACATTACGTATTTTAACATTTTAATCTAATGATACTGACACAATCATTTATTTTTCCACTTCCAGGTAACCACGCAGCGATTACGTGAAGTGTCAGTAATGTTATGCTTGTCAACTAAGCAATTTTTATCGGTTTGAGGGATAATAGGTAATGAAATGTCATAACTCGTGATATTTGAAGGTAAATAGGACTTCAATAACCTAATTGAGACAATTAAAGTTTAGTGATCCAATTAAAGTTTACTCAATAGAGGCCACAAACAACTACACAAATTTAGTACAAATACGATCTGGACTCATAATTGTTGCCACGGTGTATTTTACACGTTTATTCTTGCTTTTATACTTAAAATTATTGTTAATTGAGCGAATATCTACCATTGTAAATATATTAATCATAAAAAAAATCCCAACTTCAATGCAATTGGTGAAGAAAGGCAATTTTAAGCTTAAAAGAGCAATTAAGTTTATTTGGAGCAATTGAAATCAACCAGATTATATGTGATCAATAAGATAAAAGAGCAACACGAGCAAATTCATAATGTGTTGAAAGTTCAATTCGATATTTAAAAAGTTTGAAGATTTAATTGAAAATTTTTAAAACTTGATATAGATCAAATTCAGACTATTGTGGATGATGAAGATTGATCTGTAAAGATTGAAAGAATGATGAACAAATATGAAAGGACTCGAACTGAACAAAAGGACAATTTTGAAGACTAATGTGAATGAAATAGAAAAGTATACACCTTGCGATCAGAAGGTATATAAGTTATTTTGAAAGTGGGCAAGAAATTCTACGAGCAAGTCTAGAGTATATACATTACGATTAAATGGGTCTCAAACTAAGACTGAAAATTCGAAGCATAACTTTTTCGATTGGAAGTTGATATATGATAGTATTTCAACTATATTTCATCCCTTTCGCTTCTTTCCTTATCCAATTGATGTCTAGCGCTCTTAAATCTTCATCGTGAGATCGACACAATTTTTCAGTGTTTGCACTTAAGTCCTCAAACTTTGATTTTGCTTCATTTGAGCCATTTTCGCTTGTTTTTTCGAATTTTCACCACGTTCATCGTTTTTAGCCTACAAAACACAAATTACACATAATTAAGCCATATTCACATTTACTTTTCACAATAATCCATGTTTTGTGATATATATAAGTGTGTAAAAACACACTTATCAATACCCCCAAACTTGAACTATTGTTTGTTCTCAAACAAAACTGTAGCTTAATTCTACATAAAATATAGTTTAACAACTTGTCCTATCTCAGGATTGGAATTTAGCAGTTAACCAAACGAACAACTTTAACAGTACAAAAATTAAATCAATCTCTACTAATTTTATGCATAACTTGACGTGTGTGTATAAACTCATGTAAACATATCAAGCTCGTAATTGGCTCAACACCTGACCCATAGTAGTCAATTATTTCATTACTTCGCTCGAGAGATGCACAACCNACAGTACAAAAATTAAATCAATCTCTACTAATTTTATGCATAACTTGACGTGTGTGTATAAACTCATGTAAACATATCAAGCTCGTAATTGGCTCAACACCTGACCCATAGTAGTCAATTATTTCCTTACTTCGCTCGAGAGATGCACAACCCCCAAACTTATTTTTTTCACTCAATTGTCCCGAGGTGAATCCTAAGTTGAACTTATACAATTATATTCCTTACTTTCTCTCAGTTTGGATAGATCATACTATTACAGGTTCACACTTCAACAAGTCGAGATTCTCCTAGTTTTGATTGCTTCAACTTTTAAGACTAGACTAAGTTACTTGTCTCTCATTAAAGGTACAGTTATATCAACCAGGTGTCTGAAGTTTAATCAATGCAATTTCATATACAATAGTATAATCAAGTTTTTTTTGGTAACATCTTCTCTTTTGGTTTCTATATAACTCATGTAATGAGCTTTAGGCCGATAACTCTCAAGTCAGATGACCATAGAGCACCGAGTTTTCAACCACCCTCACAGGCTTAATCACTCAAGTTATACATGTTTGAAAAGATATTTTTATTCTTTTTATTCATACATAGATTAGTGCTATATCCCTTTTCCTTTTAGATATCCAGTTTTTAAAATTAACCTCTAACTTAAAACTTTTACTTCGTCTTTGTGTCATTGATTTTAGACAATCCACACAGGTTGACATCATGCACGGAATCCCTACTCATCTCGATGTTTCCCTATAATGGCTCAACCATCTCCAAACTACTCTATAATTGGATCATGGAGTAATATAATAGAGGTTATTTGGGTTTACTTTCTATGTTTAACTATTCTCTTTGTATTGAACCAAATCACGAGCAAAATATATCAAACATGAGTATCGTGCATAAAAATTTGTCAAATTTCACGTAAACAAGCTTTGATTAATCTAATAGTGCACTATTTTCATTATTCACAGTCCATACATAGTCCAATGCTTAACATCATAGCCAGCAAAGTCATCAAACCCACACAAGCACACAAAAACTCTAATCTAATGCTAGAAAATAAATATATCAAAATTGAATAAAAAC
>CAIGRN010101470.1:0-11472 GCA_903798345.1 Fraxinus anomala
TGAAGAAAATTTTGATCTTCTTCGTATTTGTTGGACTTGGAGTTGGGGAGATTTCTTCAGCATTTCGTGATTTTCTTCTGCATTCGTGCCTTTTTCCCCCCCTTTTCTCCTATTTTTTTCTTTGGACCTTTGACCCTATTTATAGGGAAAAATTTATGACCAATTTTGATAACCACTCAATTAATTCAATTATAATAATTATAATTGAATAATTGTGGATTTTGAAGTAATGAGTTGGGCTTTTAAAATTTCATGAGCTTTAATAGGTTTTAATTTAGTAGATTTAATTGGGCTAATTATTTAAATCGATTCAACTCATTATTTGTTATTTTATTTATTTATTTTTTATTTTTTTATAACCACATCCACCATTTACTGTTCATTTGTGAATGTTTTTTCCTACCCAATTCATCCCTACCCATCCTCTACTATTCATATAAGGTTTAAGAGTAATTTGAACTTGTTCATATATCATGTCAATAATTGTTGACTTTCAACTTAGGGAAAAAAAAATTTCTCCGAACTATACTGAGATTGACGTTCACATAGCACGTACACTGGTGTCCGCACACTTGTTCGCGACAAGGTGAATTTTTTTATTTTGCCAAAAAACTTAACATTTCATTATTCTAAATACAAAATTCAAAAACATTAATAAAAATTACAATAGTTTACAAATCATATTAATACAATAAAAATTCATTCAATACATATATGAAAATCAGAACCTCCACGAGGGGAGCTGCCCCCATAGACCCCTGTAGTCTGACCGATCATGTCGATTCCCGTCGGGGACGTCGCCCTTGAACCCCGATGAGGGGCAGCAATCCCTCGACCCCCGATCTTAAAATTAAAATTTGATCAGTTTTGAAGTAAACGAAAATTTATCAAATAAGCGCAATGAAATTATTGTATCCTTACCTTTCAAGAATCTCCAAATTCAAAAATGGTTCAGGCAACCCTCTTGCTTTAAATGCGGAGTATTTCTCCGCACTGTGCAGAGCATTACTCCACACCGTGCGGAGTTTACTCCACATTTGTGCAGAGTTTAAAAAAACTCAATTTTCAATTAGACCATACTTTGCAATAACTATAAACAAAGCACATGGTCAGACACTTGATTTCATTGGTTTGTATCTTCCAGAATCAATTTTCTGTTATAGTCAGCTTTATATAGCGTTATCAATAACAAAAACAAGTACATCTATAAAAGTTTTGCTTAAACCATCAAACACCGAGAATTTACACCACATGTACTAAGAATATTGTGTACAAGAAAATTCTTTCATTCATATATCCATAAAACTACAACCTTCATGAGTAGTTTTGATGTTTGACATCTTCGTCTACCTTCTTTGAGATCAAATTGAATCTGCCTCTTCGGTGATATATACTCTGACAAAGGTT
This sequence comes from Fraxinus anomala, assembly GCA_903798345.1. NCBI lineage: Eukaryota > Viridiplantae > Streptophyta > Magnoliopsida > Lamiales > Oleaceae > Fraxinus > Fraxinus anomala. The sequence continues at coordinate 1,408 of CAIGRN010101470.1, forward strand.
CTTACTCTGATCAATCTAATTTTACTTTCATTCGTGATTTTTAACTTTAGCTAGATAGATGCATATAAAATATTTTGTTCACATAAATTTCTCAATCACATGTACTAGTACAGAAAGTGCACTTTTTACTCTTTATTATGAAGATTGGCTACCCGAGATTGTTTTTTCAATTCTTCATATACTTCAACATGTTTTTTGCTTAAAGTTCGAAAGAAATTTAAATTATTAGAAAATAAATCATGTTTTAGTTTTGGAGTCCGCTAATATTGATTAGGGCGTTACCTTTCTTTTTTCTGATTTTTCTTTCATCTGTATTAATGCATAATTTTGTCGTTTATGGTTATGCTCGAACTAAGATGACTGATGAGGAACTGAGAAACATGATAAGCAAAACTTTAACTTGCAGAATTGATGAAAGGTATGGATTAAATTTGAATTATTAGATAGTTCTATCATTTTTTATTTAGTTATTTTGGTGATGGCTTACAGATAGATTTACTGTGTTTACTAATCACCGAGTCATCCTTAGCTTTAGGGGAATGCTTGGTTGATTTTTTTCATATGTTGCATTTGTTGCATTTTGAATTTCAAGTTATTATCCCAACTATACAACTTAGACTTAGGAAGTGAATTATCACAAATATTAATTTTTAGGAAATTATTCAACTGCTGTATAAATACTTAATTACTGGTCAACAAAAAGTACATAAAGATAATTTTCAATTCATAATTCATTATGGTATGGAATCTTTCTATACAAAGTGGTAGCCGATCCTCTTCCCTTCTTGTTTCTCTGTCGGTCAAAATTATCTCAGCCAAGTTATTCTGTTTCCTTCCTATTTCTCCTCCAACTGATTTACTCATCTTCATTTCCCAGGCATCCTAACGACTAAGGTCTGATTTTTGCTTTTTTATATTATACAAAAGCATCACGATAAAGTTACTTTAATTAGTTTTTGAAAATAAATTAATTTTAAAAAACATTTATCTTCTAAAAGAGTTTTTAGAGAAAGTTACATTTTCCTAACTAGAATAAATACTTTTATAATTAAACAAACAGTTCAAAGTAGCTTTTAAATCTCAAAAGCTCATTTTGACTTCTCAAAATCCGTATCGAACGGACTCTAACTGTAATTTCACTACTTTCATCAAAGTTCCACAAGCTTTGCCTACCATTCACTACATTAATGAAACCTACGACATCCTTGTGAACATCAATGTGGTAATGTGGTAGCACAAAACTCCTTTTAAACTCACAACCAACAAGTACATCTCTTGGAATTTATAGTTTCAAACTACATTCATTGACTTGATGGATGAAAACAATCCCCACCACCAACACTCACTCAAAATGGCACGCAATTCTAAATCATTCCCACATCATGTGGACTCGTCAAATTCAACTAATCCACAATGCCATCGTTGGCTCGATCTCAACCATCATAATACCCTTTATTGCTCAAGTCAAAACATCTCGTCAAGCATGGACCATTTTATCCACCACATCCTTTTGAGGCCGCATCAGGCAAATTAAAAGCTTATTTGGGGTGAATTTTTGTTTGTTGCCTTTTTAATTGATTTTTTATTGTTAGATTACAATAATAACAACTGATTTCATATTCTATTTTCGTTTATTTTCAATCAACAAGTAGTTTCTGAATTGGAATCAATTGGTTTGGTTCCGATTCGGTTCTATAGTTGGATATGAAACTAATAGTTTCATTTATAAGATTTCCCCCGGTTCCAATTCGGTTTGAGCAAGAATGTTACTGCTATACCAAGAACAATACAGGCAATAGTTAGTTTAACAACAGAACTAATTGTGTCATGGTAATCAATGCTAGGACATTGATGAAAGCCCTTACCTTCTATGCGAGCTCTGAATCTCTCAACATAGCCATCAAATTTATGTTTAGTTCAAAAAACCACTTACAACCAACAAGATGTTGGAATTAGGTGGAATCGGCTCCCATGTTCCATTTCGGACTATAGCATCATAGTCCTCAGACATGGCCCGACGCTATTTGGGGTCTTTTAGAGTTTGGGCCATAGTGGTGTGTTCAAGAACAGAAAATGCGAAGAATTGGATACGAAGGTTCATTTTTGTAAGAGTTTTGTGAATATTGTTTTTAGCCATAGTTGTCATGTAGTGAATAGGCAGGGAATGGTTCGTGGGTAGATCTTAGGGTGGAAGTGGAGTCAACGAAATGTTGGGAGATGATTGGGTGAATGGTGAAGGTAGAAGTAAAGCTGAGGGGGAGGAGATATTATNAAATGTTGGGAGATGATTGGGTGAATGGTGAAGGTAGAAGTAAAGCTGAGGGGGAGGAGATATTATCAAGATAATTATGGTAAGTTGTAACTTTAGATGGCGTGTGGAATAGCAATATATCAAATGGAAATGTGACTTTGGTGGAGAAAACCAAGTGGTGATGGCGTGTGGTTGAGGTTGAGGTTGAGGGTGAGGGTGAGATAGATGAGTGCATGGGAACATATACTCAACAAACTTTACATGGAGATAGACATAAATTTTGAATGTTGAAGGATCAAAACAATAGTATATACTTTGAGTTAAAGAATAACCAAGGAAGACACAAGGTTTAGAGTGAAGAGTCAAACTTGTGGGAGGTATATGGGCCATTGGTAGCATAGACAACCAAAAATTTGTAGTTTGGCGTAATAAGGAATAGTTCTAAATATGTTTCATATGGCAAGAAGTGGAGTAATATCAGTGTTGGCATGTCATTGATTAAGTGAAGGACAGTAGCAAAAGCAAGACCAGTAAGTTAGATGGAGTGAGGCATGAGATAACAGTGCTACACCGATTTCGACAATGTGAAGGTGTTGTCGTTTTGGGGTGACCCTTGTGATTGGGGTGTGAGACGGTGTGGTTAATGGGATATACCATTGATTGATAGAAAATGAGCAAGTGAGATGAATTCGTCACAATTGTCTGAATGTAGATTTTTTATATGATCGTCAAATTATTTTGTACAATAGCTTTAAATTGAATAAAAACATCTTTGATGTTAAAACCATATATATGGTGTATAATGATCAATAAAGATAACATATTATTTAAAGCCACCATGTGAAATTAATGGTGAAGTCCTCCCATAAGAGAATATAGTTTTTAAATGGGTGAGATGAGATCTAGTATTGAGTTGAAAAAAGATAACTTGTGGCTTTTAATACTGAGACAAGCGTTATATGAAAAATGAAATGATAAAGATGTAAAATTCCGAAGTTATTAGTCGAAAAATGCATTTTGGAATGGAAATAGTCGAATGCCCTAATCCATGATGTCACTAGAAAAAGAAAGTTTTAATGCTTGAAAATGCAAGCAATGGGGTGAATATTGGCCACTCATGTACACCATCTTCAGTTTTGTCTGTCAGAAGCATTGCCCCCTTGCGAAAGTCCTTTACATTCAATAAAAAAAATTATGTCGGTGTCCATCTACTTCAATTTTAACATCCCACTATATTTTGGGGGCATCAAAATATGTAACCAAAATTTTTAGACCTCATAAATTTAAGGAAGTGTCAAAATTTAAGAGGAGAACATCGTGTGTGGGCTCATTGATTTGGCTATCTAACATTTAATCAACTTATTGAATCCACATTTTAAATTATAATTTGAACTGATCAAGTATACTTTCTATTCGTATATTTAGTATGATTCACAACCACCGAACACTTGTATCCACATATCTCGTAAAACTAATCGTTGAAAATTACAACAGTACCTAACATTTTATTAAGTAACAGACTTTGTCCAAACCTTTCATTTGTGTCATTTACGTACCAAATTTTTCAAATTATCGAAACTGAAGTCCAAATAGATGAAAAATATTAGTTTGACCATTAGTTGACCAAAAATCAAAAATTTGACCAAATGTTGACCAATTGTTAAAGGGCAAAAATGTAACTATACATTTTTCATATGAAAATTTTTTAAAAATAAATGAGAATAGTGCTCATTTTCTTCCCCCCACCCCCACTGTGAGGAAAACCCCCCAAAAACCAACAGGAACTTCGAGTTCATCTTCTTCCCCCCACCCCCACTGTGAGGAAAGCCCCCGAAAACCAACAGGAACTTCGCCGGTCCGACGAGGAAACCGATCAATTCCTCCAACAATACCACACACACTTTCCTCAAACCACCCAAGTCCGAGGAGGAAACCGATCCTCCATCACAAAACCCCTCCAGGGCATCTAATCGCCGCTGCAATGTTCCCTAAAAAAATGAGAATACTGTTCATCTTCTTCCTCCCTTCCACACCCAAACCAAAAATCAACAGAAATTGTTGCAAATTCGCCATTCTTAAGACTCGTTTGGGAAAGCCAGTCATTTCCGAGATCACCGAAACATATTTTATCACCAGGTTCAACGAAAAGATCAACTTTTGCATTACTTGCTTTGGAAATGATAGATTTTACTCCAGGTGCCTTACTCTGCAGGACACAGCCATGTTAAAGAAGAAAGAGTTAGAATGCTGGTGGAGAAAGTGAAACTATTAAGCGCAAAAAAAAACCGCATTACAATAGTAGGAACCAATTCTCAAAAACCTCCTACACTCCAAAAGTAACGGGGAAAAAAAAAACAAAAAAATGAACTAATCTGTTCAGTTTGTTTAAAGTACATAGGATGAGCAGGCTCTTTTTGGTGTTCTTCACATTGATTTTTTCAAAACCAGGGACACCGATTGTTCGGATTTTGTGGATTGAATCGGAGTTTCTTTGCTAGGAACAAGAAGAAGAACTGAGAGAGAGAGAGAGAGAGAGATGAACTCATTTTTTTTATTTAATTCTTTTATTTTAACACTTTTCATATGAAAAATATAAAGTTACATTTTCGCCCTTTAAAAATTGGTCAACATTGGTTAGTCTTTTAATTTTTTGTCAACTAATGGTCAAACTAACAGTTTTTCATCCATTTGGACTTCAGTTGTGACATTTTGAAAAGTTTGGCATCGTGAGTGACACAAATGAAAGGTTTGGACAAAGTCTGTTACTTAATGAAAAGTTTGGTACCGCTGTTGCAATTTTTGAACAGTATTCTCATTTTTCTTAATTTAATTCTTTTATTTTAACTCTCCTCATATGAAAAATATAAAGTTACATTTTTGCCCTTTAAAAATTGGTCAACATTGGTTAGACTTTTAATTTTTGATTAACTAACGGTCAAACTAACAGTTTTCATCCATTTGAACTTCAGCTGCGACATTTTGAAAGGTTTGATACCGTGGATGATACAAATGAAAGGTTTGGACAAAGCTTGCTATTTAATGATAGATTTGATATCGCTATTGTAATTTTCTCTAAATCTTTTCTAAACACGTGTGTACAAGTAACACAAATATATCATAATTAAGCGTGAGAAATGAGAGAACATATTCGCCTTAATTTTTGTTCTACACATCGAAATTCTCTCTCTGTCTCATAATCTTGGTGAATGATGATAATTCTTCTTTTCATTCGTGGAATGACTTCCATTTCCCCAAAAGTGCAGCTTCCACCTACCCACACACGAGTTCTATTATTATTATTATTATTATTATTATTATTATTATGCCAACTTGTATCTATCTGTACTTGCACCAATTTTTAACTTCTTTCACTGGATACAAATCTCCACACATGGATTTGCACGTATATAAAAGATTAATGTTATTTAACATCACAATATCAATTTAAGTGGTTTTAAATGTCATTAAATGAAATGAATTACAAGATTCCACATTTTATTGAACTCATTATATGGTGACACTTATACTAGTATTCTAACATCACGACACTAGAGAGCATTATTGTATAGAAAATACAGAGTTACTCTTAGTCAGCTTTCAGAATTTGCAATACAGTCACAACACACATTAACAAACATTGAATATATGTTAATAGAAAAACACGTTTTTATAGTTAGAAATGTACATGGTTCGATTCGATCTATTGAAATAATATTTTCTTGAGATCTACTCCAATACCACCTCAGGATAAAGGACAACAACAAGATTTGAATTGGTTTAATTCATTTGGTTCTCAAAATTTTGGTTGAGACCCACAAGCGCAGCTTCCCCACAAGGGGACATGATGATCCACTTGCTATAAAATAGTACTACTAAAGTTAGGGTCCATTTAGCAAGATTGTCAATTTTGCTTCTACTTCTTGTAAAAAAATTTCGTAAAAAAACTATCTTAAACCAACTTTTCTAAAAACTCTTCTAATTAAAGATAAAGTATTTAAAAAAGAAAAAAAAAATCAAATCTATTCAAAAGCAACTTCTTAATCCTAAAATTAACTTTTAATTTTTTTAAAAATCCCTAGTGAATTTCATGACAAAACACACATGTTAAAGCCTATTGGCAATTGCTAGGTTCCAACCCATCTAACCTTCCAACTTCGACCTTTTTAGACCAATCAAATTCAGATTTAATCAAAATACTTGCAACATTGTAATAACGAAGCTAAAACCTTATTTTATGTTAAGAATAATTGTGAACAAACATTTCACTTGCAACTTTTTACCTTTTTATCATGTCTAACGTTGTCCATCCAGTATAATAAATGTCTCATTTGGGTTTTGATAAAATCTATCCTAAAGTCGAGATGCTATTGCGCAATACATCGTGAGCAACGTTGGCTGGTGTGTTTTGACATTAGCTAGTTATGTTATATGTCAAACATTAAGCCACTGTTTAAGCTTTATTATTCAAAAACTCATTTTTTTAAAGTTCATTTTCAATCTACATTTTTTCAATAAAATAATTTAAACGTAACTCCAAAATCTTTTCCTACTTCTTAATTATACATTATTCAAAAAATCACTATTACAATACTTATTTTTTGTGAAAATGAGGATCAAACAACGATCTAAGTAAGTAACATCGGTGTCGCCATTTATGAAATTTAGAAGCATAACTTTTGACAGAAAATTAATATTCCTGATGATAAATTGAAGATATAAATAAAACAGTAGATTCGCCACAAGCGAAATATCAGGATTAATTAAAACCCTAAATTGCAGATACAATGAATACATATTTAACAAACATTAATGCTTGTATGTACAGTCAAAAAGCAGCAGCAGCTACAAGCCAATCAATCTGTACAACATAAAGAACCCACAGTACTAACTTGAGATACGGGCTACAAGATGATGATCCACGTCTAGGCATCTCCATTCTGTACACAACTGGCAATCTTAACCAGTCTCGATTGCACATATAATTCTGTCCTATTTTACGGCGGAGTAGACATTTTTCAGGGTGCTTGGACCACTTTGAGCTCGAACCAGAACCTGTAAACCGCCGTGAAAGGTGGCTGTCAGTCCGGGGGAGAACCGGGGAGTAGTGGTTTGCGGAGGTGCTAATTCAATGTGGAAACGATTCAACAATGAAATTGCAACACTTTTGAGTTCCACAAGTGCCATTTCTTTCCCCAAACACACCCTAATTCCTGCTTGAAAAACTGGGAATTTAAAAGGGTTTTCTTGAAAGAAAACTCCATCTTTTAACCATCTTTCTGGCTTGAATTCTAAGCAATCTGTGCCCCATAGCTCCTCACTTCTGCCCATTGCGTATGGATGATAAGTAACCCTCCTCCCCTTCTTCACCGGCGTCCCATCAGGTAAAACATCGTCCTCTAAGCAGAATTTTGAATCGAATTGTATAGGTGGATACAATCTCATGCTCTCATACATTGCTGCATGCAAATAATGAAGTTCTTTCATTTGTTCATACCTTGTAATCTCCTTGTTTTGCCCAATAACTCGATCAGCCTCTACTAGAATGGCGGCCTCCGCCTCTGGGTGGCTTGCCATTAGCCAGAAAAAGCTCGTCAAGACAGATGCCACCGTGTCACGGCCGGCCAAGAGGAAGCTAACCACAATATCCCTGAGAAATGTTTCATCGCTAACAGAAGTCATGAATCTTGACAGGAGATCTTCTTGATCAGAAAACCCGAATTTTCGCCTTTGATTAATGACCTCTTGGGCTAATTTGTTTATCATCTTGATTGATTTTCGAAGCTTTTTCTCATCTCCAATGTTTAAAAGCCGTCTGATCTTCCAAACAAGTGGAGAGACAGTCATGGCTCTTTCAGCAGACAGTTTTGATGCTAGGTCGAAAGAAACAGCAAATTTTGATATAGGTAAGGTCAAATCCAAACACTTAGGGTCTAAACCAAATGAAAATCTGCAAATACTATCAAAACAAAATCGTCGAAAAACATCTTGTAAATCTATATATATATCTTCTTTCCTTTTTACAGATTCTAACAGGGGTACCAACCGTTGTTCAATCTCATGATGAACAACTTCGAAAGCATATGATCTTATTGATGTTCGACCAAGCTCAAGACTTGCCATTTTCCTCTGAAACCTCCATAAATCTCCATCCACGTTGAATATGCCCCGGCCAAGAAAGTCACCCAAGATTGCAGAAAAGGGTTTCCCCTTTGGAAAATTGTCAAACCTTGTTTTGAGCATATATTCAACATTAACAGGATTTGCAGTAATAGTATTATCAAGAACATGAATATGAATAGTCCGAGTAGGAGATTTTTTAAGAAGATAAGTATACCAATCACACAGATTATCAAACTGGTGTTTCCAGCTTGATTTCATGTAAGATTGACAAATTTCACACTTGCACCAAACCCTCAGTCTTGAAAAGTAGAGGATCAAAAAGATTAACAAAACCGTGACAATCAAGAAACAGCAGAATTCTTGATCAAAAGACCAAAAAAACCCAGAAACTGCAGACTCCATGGAGGATAAAATAAGATAAAAAGATGAAGAACAAAAGAAAATATCAGACACCAATGGGTGATAAAGAGACGAAATGAAAACTTTAATGATATTAAACAGAGTGCACGTTCGCACATAGAAACATTTATGCATATATAACAGCATTACCATATAAATCAGTGGCCACACAATAAATTATTTTATATTAAATTGAAAGAAAAGGACTGATAAAGGAACAAAATAAGAATATAAACAAGAATAAGGCGTGGGTAAAGAAGGGAGTTCAGGTAGAAGACGCATATGCTGTTGAGTCGAGTAATAACCAATGCAAATTATCCTATTACTATACTTTACTATCTAATTAATTTTGTTTGCAAGTAAAGAAGATCTATATATTACTGACTCAATCTCGAGTCGCGACAAAGATGAACTTAACCAGCCTACTTATGAATTGGGAGTGGAATAAAAGAGGATTCTCACTATAAAATTCTTGTACTTTAACGAGTTCTTTATCATCATGCATTGTGTAAGCTATTTTTTTTGACTTGTGATCGCTTTTACTCAGTGAAACTTTCCCATCCTCTCAAAACTTTCCTCAATCCATACATATAAACATCTTGAAGGTCCCTGGCAGTAAGGATCTCGAGCGATCAAATGTGAACATTCTTTATCATCAAACTTCCACGAAAGCTAACTCCCAAGTGCTGTTCAACCGTGATAGGTGGTGTTTGACAGGCAATAATAACGGTTCATGCGATGATTTTCTGGTTGAGGGCATTCTTGATCTTGATTTCCTGATTAGGATTTTCAAGAGAGGTTGTTTTCTAATGAAGATGGACAAAAGAAGGGTGTACGACAAAGAAATTAGAACTCTTCCACGACTTTTTCCGGACGTGCCCTCAGGCGAACTTTCCGTCCCGGTAGCGGAAAATTTTATAATTTTGGGAAAAAAATAATTATTTTTGGAAAAAAGAAAAAGGACCAAGCTTTTGAATTTGTTACTGGTTGATGATTTGAAGAATATGGATGGGCTTTCGCAATTCGTGGATGATTTTACATCTGGGATTTCATTACTATGTTCCGCCGGAATTTTCATGGAGAAGGCCAGAGAATTTGAAGAACCCAATTGTGGTGGTGGTTGTGACGGCGTCGGCCGAGAGCAGGAATGATGGTGGGATGGTTGGAAAGATAATTATTTTGTTTTAATATATTTTAAATTATTTTAGTTGAAATTCGTTTGTATTTTTTGAAATTTTGATTCTATGATTAAGAGCACATTTTTTATGAGAGAGTGTATTTTTTTTTTTTTTTTT
>CAIGRN010101505.1:0-13167 GCA_903798345.1 Fraxinus anomala
GGGGGGGGGGGGGGGGGGTGCTTCTTTTGTTGATTTATTTTATGTTTGTTTGCAAGCTTAACTTTTAATTTTGTTAATTTATTTTATTATGATTTTTTTAAGAATATGTATGATTTATAATTAGCATGTTTTTGTACTTTAATATTATTTTTAATTATTTATTAGTCTATCTTAAGTCTTATGCCTCAATGCTTATGACTCAGTACTCAATTAAGCTTTTCTAAACACTGAAGACGATCAATATGCTGTAACCACTCCCCAACAATGATTAGGCCAAACTGTAAACCCAATTTCATCTTTCCTCCTTTATTGCAAGTGATTAAGAGTTCCTAAACTGCTATTCCAATGTCAGTGGTCCCCCAACCAAATTTTCAGGACTTATAACCACGCCCCGAAGAAATCCTATATTAAGAAGTAAAAAAGCCTCTGTACACTTGACCCTGATATCTTCTTAATCGAAAATATTTCTTCAAGAATTGACATATACCTTGTTAACATGGAAAGCCAGACCATTTACAAATCATCCAGAGACCAAAATTTCAGTTCTTTTACATTTGCCCCAACCATTAAGTAATGATGTATCTGATGTAATTACAGTGGATTTTACCCAACCTCCATCCAACTCCATAGCATATCTCATTATACCCCCTCCCCAATTGCCAACCAGAGAAATTTAACAAAACCCTACTTCTTTCTCTTTCTACTCATAGCATTCACCATCCTCTTCTATCAATTCTACCTTTTATCCACTCCCCTATACATTTTTTGCTTCAAAATGTTGGTAAGCAACCCTGATATTATTAAACTAATATATAAATAACATTAACAAATCTATCTGCCCACTACAAGAGGACAGAAGAGCTCTCTCTGACAGGCCATTAACCTGGTTTTAAGTTGCTGAGATATTGTGGTGAGGAAGGTAAGTATAACTTCTGAGTTACTAGCACTTTAATTATTCTAGCCATCCAATGCAAGCTTCTGAAAGCTAAAGATAGGGGCAGCGTATGTGTTATGTCACTAATATTATATATTGAAAAGATGAAAAAGTTCTCAAACATAGGCCTTTGGTTCGACTGCTACTTAAATGGATCCAGCAGCCCATATATTCTACTTATTTCCACACAGCTAAGCACAAGATAAAGAAAAGTATAAGTAGGATGTTCATTACGGCATGTATCCACATCGTAAGAAATTTGCCGCACCTTTTAGCATGATTAACAATTTATACTCAAATCAAGCAGGATATTCATAGTCAAGCCTGTAAATCATACAAGTCACAGATTTTCTTTCTTCGGGTGATTAGAAACTTAACAATCAAGCATCTCTTTCTATTAGAAATAATAAATCTAATAGTATTTATAACCAACAACTTAGTTTACTGAAATCACTTGATATTATTCGAAACCTTTGCTGCCCATTATCATTTTTCCATAATTGAGTTGAAGCTTTATAATCACTTTGGTGTATACATTTTTCATCTGTGTATCTACCATAAGTCCATAGGGCCATATCACGTTCTATCTCTTCTTCTGCTCAGTAAGCCTCACAATCATGTTAAATATCCAATCTGAGAACAACAATGAAATATTTCTTGCCTCGCTTTAAATTTGCATAATATCCCATTACCAACACCTTGAGTTCAAAATTTCTTTATCACAATCATTTTCATTCAGGTGCTGAAGTTTAATTATTTTTACTTAGTCCCAAATTTGTAGGTAAACCTGTGCCAAAGGCGAGATATTGGCCGAACACAATGAAGGGTCCTTATTCACCTCCATATGATAAATCATTATACACAATTTCCATCTTTTTAATCTTTATAATTTCCTCAAAGCAAATACCATTTCTTCAAAAGTACAACTTTTACACATAAACCCTTAATCACAATCTAAACAACAAATCAAATAAGGGTCGAAAATTCAAATAAAAAAAGCAAAATGTGGGATCTGAAAAATCGGGCGTACATTGTTCTGGAAAATGGTAGCTTCCTTGGAGGCGGCAGCCGAGCCGATCCATAGCCTGACCCGTCTCTCGAATCCAGTTTCCCAAGGTGTAAACTGCTCTACCTAAGCTCCCCATTTGATTCTGATTTCTTCGATCTTTTTTATTATTTTCTTTAAACTGAAAGGCTCTCCACTGTGTGAAGTGCGTGTTTTCTTAAGCTGCAGCTCAGATATGACTCGAGGTACTAGGTAGGGGTCTATTTGTCAGTGCGGGAGAATCGGATCCGACCCGGATACAACAGGCTGGTCTATACCCGGAAGGCAGGTCGATTAACGGAGTCGGATTCGAGTAACTACGGTCCTCAAAGTTTTACAAATTGAGTATACGAGTCCTTGTTTAATTTTTCTTGGCACTTAGATTTCTTAATTTCATTTTCTTGTACGTTGGTCTTTGTCAGATGGATTGTCAATTTATCTGTGAATAAGTGTCCTTTTTATTTTTGATATATACGTCAATTGTGTTGACTAACGAAAAAATCGATAAAATCACCAATTTGGATAAATGACACTAATTTCAGACACAATTGTCCAAAAAAAGGTTGGGGATGAATTTGCAAAAATATGAGAGGTTGAGGAATTTTGCTGCTATTTATCCTTAAAATTAAACCTGAACCCGAACCCATTTCTAAACCAAATTAATTTCCGGAATCTAAAGCGTGGCGTCTAATTAATCCAACGCCCGATTTTCACAATTACTTTAAAACGCAACCCCCAAACCCAACCCTAAGCTGGCTAAGCAAAATTCCGCATTTACATACCGTTCCTCTGGCAATAGCTTAATCTCGAAGACTTGAAGCATTCTTCTTCGCATCCCACTGTTTGTACGTATTTCCAGGGGGAATTGGACAAGAGTATTCCCGTAAGATTCTTACGACTGAGTAGAAAGCGGCATTGCTACAGCCCGTTTCTTGGCTACCTGCGTAAGTTTCTTTAGTCAAAGATTTGATTATTTTCTTCTTGGTGCGAAATTGAACTGGGTTTTTTGTGTTTCTTTTTCTATTTTTTACACTTTGATTTTTTGAATTTTATTATTTCGTCAAAAAAGATTTGATTGTTTTCTTTTTTAGTACGAAAATTGAACTGGGTTTGTTGGGTTCTTTTTTATTTTTTTACGTTCTTTGATTTCTTAAATTGATTTATGCTTGGTCGCGCGTCTGTATTATGAACAAATAGGGTATAATTGGAGTTTGTATGGAAGTTGCACGTGTATCTGTGTGTATCTACGAGCCATATGAAAGTATAAATTGGTCAAGAGTAGTCACTTAATTCTTGCGACTAGAAGAAACTGGCATTGGTTCGTGTGGTCGTGATTTCGGAGCCTTTCTGTGAGTTTGTATTCTGTGATTTCTTGAATTGATTGGAGGATATGATGCTTTTGTTTTTATGATTGTGTGTGTATCTGTGTCTCATATGAAAGTATTGCTTAAAATTTGAATCTAATTTGTTTATATATGTTTGAAGAACTTATATGCCATCAAAAAGTTATCTCTTTGAAAATTGGGAATTCTGTAATTGGCAAATGTATATTTTGACTTGGCACAGAAATTTTGTCAAATTTGTGTCGTCTTTGATGAGATTATTGATTCTTACAAATAAGAAGAAACTGGCATCGCTTTGAGTTGTTTCAATATCAGAGCCCGTCTGTTGTTTCTTGGCTGCATGGGTAAGTGTCCTTTCTCATTGAGTTATCTGGTCTTTTAATGCAAAAAAAAAATTGAACTGGGTATGTTGGGCTCTTTTGAATCTTTTACTTAATTTGATTTCTTGAATTATTTGATGCTTGGTTCATGTGTCTATAATTTAAAATTTCAGGGATTAATTGAAGTTTGTATGGTGTATTTGTCAAATGATTGGTGATATAATGCTTTTTCATGTGTCTTTAATCTAAAATCTTAGGGCTTATTGAAGATTATATGGTGCATTTTGTCAATTGATGATTAGATGACGTGGTGCTTTTGTGTTTATCAATTGTGCATGCATTAATAACCGGCATTGACCTGAGTAGTTTCGATTTCAGAGTCTACCTGTCAGTTTCTCGGCTAAGTGTGAGAGTTTTATTCCTTATAGATTTGCTATTTTGCTTTTCCAGGGGATAAATGAACTGGGTATGTTGGCTTTTTTATCTTTTATTTACTTGCTGTGATTTCTTGAATTGTTTTTCATTTGATTCATGTGTCTTTAATCTAAAATTTCAGAGAGTAACTGAAGTTTGTATGGTGCTTTTGCCATATCTTGTGTGTATCTATAACACATAATGAAGTATTGCTTAAAAGTTGAATCTCCTTTTACTTGTACATGTTCTCAGGAACTTATATATCATCAGAGATTAGGTTCTCTTACAAAAAAATGGTATTTTAGAATTGGCTAACAAAATTTTTATTCGGGTAGAGGAATTTTGCTAAATTTCTGTAGAGTCTTAGATGATTTTAAAATTCATGTTCTCCATTATAAAATGTCGGTATTACCCATATGAGTGCCTCCCAATTGGTCTGTTGTTTGAACCCTGAAATTTTATTTTATTGAGTATTCTCTCCTCCATCCCGATTGCTAAGCAGTTAGTCTTTGGTCTAAATTGAATTTCAACGTGTCTCTTGATTTCTTTCGAAGCTTTAGCTATTTTTCTTCTCTGCAATCGCCTTTCTATTTACATTTGTCAGCAGTATGTTGACTATTTGTATATATTCACCATAATTGCATACTTCTATTTCTGTGTGTGAGATATGCTGAAACCCTACCTTGTCTATACAAGCTTAGTCACTTGCAATGAAGTTGGGGTCTACTACATTTTGTTCATCATTCATTTACAGTTAGCAGAAAAGGATAACACATGTTACTACTGTGTCCTTATGTACAAAGAGAGATGTCAGAAAGATGGTAGATCTTGTAAAAGAATTAATAAATTTGTAGTTTCAACTATATGTCAAGATTTAGGTAAGGAAGGACAATCATAATAATGAGTTAAATTGAATTTTTGAAAAAATAAAAATAAAATTATCTTGCTCATGAGGGAATAATTTCACTCTTTCCCCTATTTATTTTCAAGCTTTTCATTTTAAGTTCCCTTATTTTCTTTGTTGCTTGGACTCAGCATTGGTGTCGGATACGGGTACATTTCTAGGAGTAACATCCTTCCCCCGCCTCCCCAAATTATGGGATGTGGCGAAAAAGGATTCAAAATTTAGACACGGGTTCGTGGATAAGCCTTACAAACTGAATTTGTTTAGACATTTATAGACTCATAATTTTAGATACTAATATTATTTCAAGTTAGAAGGTTCAATTCTTTATTCTATGCTGCATATGTAAGTTTACAGACCGTATATTGATGGACAAATGAATGTCATTTGAACAGTGCTTCTAATTTAGAGTGACCTCTTTCGTCAATCTTTCAAAAAATTTGGTGGAAGAAAGGAAATGGCTTCTTTGTTTCCTGGTGATCCTTCCCATCATGGAGGACATGAAGTAAATTATAAGGCTTCTCAAGTCAATCCGGAAGAAGGTGGTGGTCGTTGGTATTTATCTAGGAAGGAAATTGAAGAAAATTCCCCTTCTAGACGAGATGGCATTGATTTGAAGAAGGAGGCTTATCTACGCAAGTCATATTGTACATTTCTACAAGATTTAGGCATGAGGCTGAAAGTGTAAGTCCTCTTGCTTGGATAGTTTGTTGTGTTCTTTTTTATGTTTCCCATGGATGCAAGTGCAATTTGCATTGTTTGGCCTATCAAATAGATGAACAGCTCCTCTAAAAGCTCTAGAATGTTAGCCATATCTTTGAAATTGTATTTCTCCTATTTGTTTAGCATTGTATATGGATACATTGCTATTCTACATGGTGGAAGGGACTTTTGTTCTAGGGACGTTAAGTATTGTGTGCATACACACATACATGCACGAGTGTATACATGTGTATTTATTGCACATGGGTGTTGATAGATGGAGGGTATGTGCGTGGGTGGGTGGATATTGTGTACATGTATCAAATGTTGAATGATTAATTGTACATCCATAGTGTCTTCTTGCTGGATACTATTTATATGTACATAGATGTTCACAAAATTTTCTGTGTCAATCAATGAGGAGAAAGGCTGTGGGTTTCTGCTCAGAAATATGTGTATATTATACATCAAGCATCATTAAAATGTGTGCAAGAAATAAATTCATCAGTTCTGCATTCCTTGACTAATTTTCCTCTGCACTTTTTTTGCCTTAAAATGTAATATATGAAAGCTGTAAAAAAATTTCTCATATCAGTTTTGAATGCTTTATGATGCAGGCCACAGGTAACCATCGCTACAGCAATAATATTTTGTCATCGTTTCTTTCTTCGTCAGTCCCACGTAAAAAATGATAGGAGGGTGAGTTTATCTTTTCTTCACTTCATTATTTATTTTATCTGTAGCGAAACAATCTCATAGTATGTGGCTGCTACTTTGAAGAGGGTGACTATTGACCTGTTAATAATAATAATGGACTGTATTCGAATGAATGAATTTAATTATAGGATATTTTTGTATCATTAAAATCTACTAGCATAGAAATTGCTTTTAAGCTGTTTTCCAAGTCGTAGTGTTTATGAATTTGGTGGATAGCAACTAGACTTCATGTAGACTGGCTTCTGATTGTTCTGGAATATAAAACGAAAATAATTGTTCTGTTTGTGGTGGTCTCAAGTAACTGACACCCTGATTAGGTCCTTGCGAAAATGCAGGAGTTAACGATAAAGCAAAGGTTATTTAGAACTTCCTGTAGCTTGTTTCACAAAACTATTTTGGATGCTAACCGCCGTCCTTTCTGGATTATCATCTTTATCTTGAGAATATAATGCATGCTGTGTACTCTGTGTCTTGCACCTGAACCGAGGAAAATTTCTGTGCTGGAGGGTTGCCATCTGATATTGGATCCCTTGACTTGTTGAGGACCCTTGTATGTATGGCTCTGTTCTTAGCCTGGTTGAATTTATTCGAGTGCATGTAGACATATGGTTTTTTTTTTTTCCTTGCATAGGTGCAATGGGCCTTATTTTTATTTATTTTTTTAATGTAAAATAAAGATATTGCCTACATTATCGGGCATATTGATACATGTCAGGCTTTTGAAGGAATTGAGAACGCATGTTGAAGGCAATACACTATTCTGTTTTATGTAACTCTTTGGAGCATAGAAGATCATAATATATGCACTCATGATTTTGATTTTCTCGGGCTGGTTCTGTGAATGTCTCTTTGAGCACGCTAGTGCTTGTGTGTTTATGTTTCGATACTTTGTTTGTACATGATTTTGTCCGCTCTATGGGCATTCTATGGCATGACTTATTTATTTACTGGATAGGAAGTTTTAGACTAACCGATATCACATTAACATCACTAAAACAATAGAGAGGAGGAGAACAAAAAAAATATCTTGTACCATGCAAGAAACAATAATACCCCAACCAAATAAGGAACAACTTAAACGCGATCAACTTATTGTGAAAACCCCAAAAGGTCTGTAGGGGTAAAATTGAACATAGCCACCATGTGGCTTTGTTTTGTCCTCAGTTACACTGATGATTTTTCTGTTTACACAATTGATAATTTGGTGCCTGATTTTGCAGACAATTGCTACGGTATGTATGTTTCTTGCGGGCAAGGTCGAAGAAACTCCTCGTCCTCTGAAAGATGTTATACTAGTGTCCTATGAAATCATTCATAAGAAGGATCCTGCTGCTGTGCAGAGGATCAAGCTAAAGGTGGTGTTACTTTTTTTCTCCTTCTTATCTTGCTTATTGGCTTGCTAATACTTGAGCTTGATTCTTTTATTTGCATGTAACTTTGGCCTCATTTTTTACTCGATGCCTATAGCTAAAAATTTCTAATGCATTGCATATCCATGTGTTATTGGATTTTGTATTTAATACACTAAACATTGTTACCTCCCTTGCAATCTGGAATGCTATTTATTATAGATTCTCTTCCTGAATTTCTAATAATAGAGCTTGCTCCCGATGGTATTGTACTGCGTAAGTTATTTGATATACATCTGTCCTTTTGCAGGAGGTATATGAACAACAAAAAGAACTAATTTTGCTGGGAGAGAGGGTTGTTCTTACAACTCTTGGTTTTGATCTCAATTTACTCCATCCATATAAACCCCTTGTCGAGGCAATTAAAAAATTTAAGGTTGCTCAAAATGCATTAGCTCAAGTTGCATGGAATTTTGTTAATGATGGGTATGATATGTTGCTTATTATAGTTTTAATATAGAATCCATCCATGGCCATTCTTCCTCTTCTCTTTTTGACCCGAGAAAGCCGCGTGCAGGCTTCGGACATCTCTCTGCTTGCAATTTAAGCCACACCACATTGCAGCAGGTGCTATTTTCCTTGCTGCCAAGTTCCTCAAAGTAAAGCTCCCATCTGATGGTGAGAAGGTTTGGTGGCAGGAGTTTGACGTAAACCCACGCCAATTGGAGGGTCGGTTTTTCTAGTCTGCCTTTGGCAGCAGTGTACGCTGTACATATTAGATTTGTGGTGTTGGATAACACCAATATCAATTTTTCATGATTTGGTAGAATCAAGCAAATTTATGAAAATATGGTGCTTTTAAATGAGTTTGATCTTTAACTGAAATTCGAAAAAGAAAAAAGAGAAAAGGGGGAGGGTCCAGGATGATGATGATGATAGGAATTATGATGTACATTTATACTCTAAAATTAAGTACTATATATTCCCATTTTGACCAGAGGCATTATTCCTTGCAGAGGTTAGCAATCAGATGTTAGAATTGTATGAACAGAATAGAGTGCCACCTTCTCAGGCTAGTGAAGCAGAAGGAAGTGCTGGAGGCAGTCGACCTCTGCAAAAAGCTCCTGCAAGTGAAGAGCATGTTAATAGTCACAGCAATTCGTCAAAGCCAGGAATTTTAACATCATCAAGGCCAGTTCCTGATCAACCACTTGCTGATAATCACGATGGGCAGCCAAGAACAACTCAGGCTCGAAGTAATGACTATGGAAGAACCAACATGAATGCGGAAATAAATAGCATTCCAGATCGCAAGGGATATGAGGAGGTTGACAACAGTTATAACCATGAACGAGAGGCATTACCTCACGAGGGGAATAATGGGGAGATCCGGAATAAATCAGAGTTTGGTTCGGATGGACATGTTCAGGAACATGAAGAAGGAAATGTTGGGAGAACTGAAAGACGGAATTCATTGGACCTGAAGGATAAACACCGTAGCCGAAATCCAGCCCCCAATGATGGTATGGTTGGCCAGTCACCTCAAGATGCCATAAAAAAGATCGACAGAGAGAAAGTTAAAGCAGCCCTTGAACGGAGGAAGGCCCGTGGAGACATAACTCGAAAAATGGATCCTATGGATGAACTCGAAAGAGAACTGGAAGATGTTGAGTTGCCTGGTCAGAATGAGAAGATTAAGCATGACAGAAAACAAATCTGGTTCAAGTCTTCAAATAGGCCAGAGCACGATTACTCACATCATGCGACATATCCAGGGGAAGATGGAGATTTGAATTACCAAGCAACGAAAGGAAAGTCGTCTCATGTGGAAAAATTTGACTCCGTAGAAGAAGGGGAAGTGGAACTATTTGATGATGCCGATCAGGAATATCGATCACCAAGGTCGAACAATAGAAAGAGAAAGGCTAGTAGTCCCCCTGACAAACATGTAGATGTAAAGCAGCGAAATGATTATAACCATGACTGAACATGCAAGCTGCTACTTCAGAAGGAACGCTTCTTGCTCAGGTCGACTATTTGGATACATCGCCGTATGTGATCTCCCCAAACCCCTGGAATTTCCAAAAATGTGTTGTTTTAAGTATCCATCTCTAGTGATTTTATCTAGTACCGTTGGAACTGTCTAAAAAAAAAAAAAGATACAAAATTAAGTTTTGATAGAGGGACTTCTGATATTGGTCCAGTATTACATGTTCAATTTTTATTTTATTTTTTTCCTCCTTGCTATGAGATGAACATGATTTCTGTAATTTTATATGCGCACGTTTCTTATTTTAATTAAAATGACAATATTTTTTTCTGTTGCCTTAGGCACTGCAGTCTCTTTAGTTACTTTTTGTAATCTTTGATGCCCTCTACTTGGTACCATCCCTCTCGGCTGGATCAATATTCTGGTATTTTTCCTCCATCGCCAAATTTCTCGTGTTATAGAGGTTTTATTGTCTATCGTTAATTTTACATGGTTGAATCAAAGGACATTTTTCAAGAAGACCTTTATTTGGCAGCAATTTATTGACGTAATGATTACATTATTATGCAACAAAGTTCTTAAAACAGACTAAAGCATTTCATACCCCCGATTACGACATCACTTCTCTTTTACTTTGTATCTCGAAACACACCGTTCTCTCATGTTTTTGGACACGAAGGTCCACAGCTCAAACGAACTGATGGAGATACTCCTCTACGGTAGTGTATTCAACATCTGGATAGAGATCGGATGCCTCGACTCCAAATGATGGCTCAATCTCAAAATAGGTTTGATCACCCTTTATGAAAATTGAGTGGTAGATTGCCAGTAAGAAATTGATTGGTGATGGAGATTCTGTATCATAAATGAGACAATAAGATTCAATAAACAATCCTCGTAGGATGATATTATACTTACAACTTTATTACTTGTTAGCGATTTATCTAATTACAGTATAAAATCGACAACAAAGTCCATAAATTTCATAAGGTAAATGAAGCGAAAATCTGAAGAATTAATTACCTTGGATCTGTTTCAGAAGTTCCTCCTCTTGAACGTGGACTTTCTCGAGATTTTTTCCGATCTTCTTCTCCCATAAAGCTATAAGCTCGTTGAACGAATACACATTTTTAGGAGGCTTGATGTAGAGGATCTTGTTCAGTGTTCTCGGATCATCCACAGATTGGATGGTATAGGTGCCAATGTCTCGTTCGTCATTGAAGACGCCTACAATTTAAGACAACGTTGTAAACCCATAAATTTGAAGCAAAGTATAAGAGTGCGTCACATTCTTCCTTAGATATTGCCATGAACAAGTACACATTATTGAAAGATACTTTGAAGTAAATCAATAGGTGTAAAGTGTGTCGTGATGGGAAATTATTTAATTTGTCATGTGGGCCGACATATGTAATCAATTGTGTATAAAGGCTATCTTAAAGTTAAACTCAAAATTAAAGTGATCTAATAAAGAATTAAGTGATTGGGCTTTCGGCATCTAAATAAAGTGTGAACCAGACTATATGTGTAGAGACCGAATCTATTAGGGTTTGTATTTGAATATGGGTCGAATACATATAGAACTATATATATGGTTATGGTCCCTAATTCATACGTGGAATTTCTCATTCTTGGTGTCATCCCATCAACATAAGAATACAAGAGAAAACATATTGAAGAGGAAGATCCATAAACTCACAATCAAGAATCAAGAAGAATGTTTAGAGCAATTAAATTGAAGATTTAAATATCAAGATTCGAGATTCATTATCAAGATACAAATCAATTGAATAAGGTATGTTCCGCATTAATTAAGTTTTTTTGTGATTTGACATGAAAATCTTGACAATTATGTAAAATTTATAAAGTTTAAGGTTCNAATTAAAGTACAAGAAATCAAAATTTAAAGATCCAAATTTAAGATTCAAAATTTTTTATTCAAGATACAAATAAATGGATATGTTCCGCGTTAATTAAGTTTCTTGGTGATTTGACATGAAGATCTTGACAATTATGTAAAGTTTATAAAGTTTAAGTTTCATGAAAATTTTCAACATGTCGTGTTCAACTACCATTTTTTGCATGCCTAGCCCGATATTAGCAATGAAAATTTCCTTGGCCACCAGCCTATCCCATGTCGGGTGTGTAGGTAACATGGCCACAACCCATTTTACACCTTTAATCAAAGTTCATTATTCTACAAACTCGCCAAAAAAAAATAATAAAAAAAATTGTAGGGATTCGTTGAATAGTGCACAGAGAATTTGATACATACCTTTGGTATTGCCATCTCCTATAATAGTAACTTTATCTCTAGGTGGAGCAGTGGCTGTAAGCTGCACCAGTGTTGCAAGTGAATAACCAGCAAATGAATCCGATGAAACAAAGGTGTGAGGAATTCCTGCTGTCTCTATAGCTCTTCGGATTTTGGCTTTAACCGCAAAATTGCTCGACCTTACTGGCTCGACTGCATGAGCGCGATCCACATCATTTCCAAACTCTGAAGGGAAGAATCTCTGGCAGTGCAGGAAAAAATAATATCACTAGGAAGCATGCTCAAGACCTCTATATCGGCTTAAACATTTAGATGAAATGGACAACATCGAAATCACGGTGGTGCATACCAACCTGAACATTTCCAGCTTGTTTAATTGCATCAATGATCTTCACTTGATCAGCCAACTGATTGTGTCCCACTGCAGATATAACCACATCCACTTTCTTTATAGCCTTCACCAAGCTCTCATGATCATATAAATCTCCCTGTATTTTTCACAATACACTTCTGATAAAAACAAACATACTGAAAGATCAAAATATAGATGCAGAAGAATGAATATATACATACAATTAATATGGTTACACCAGAGTTTTTGAATCCCACAACGAGTTTTCCCTTAACAGGATCAGAAATTGTGCTCTCTCTAAACAAAGCAAAGGTGGGATGCCCAGATTTTGCACATGCTTCAACTATGAATTTTCCTATATAACCAGTTCCTCCAATGATCAAAATCTTGCTTTTTTCAGCCATTTTTCATAAAAAAATTCTTCAATCTTTAGAGCAGAAATGGGAGTACGGTGTCTCATTTAAAATGAAATTTGATCATCGTTCAAAAGCATGTGATCTATTAGTGGACCCCATTAACGATTCTTCTAGATATTTAATGTTATCGAACTTTCTGTCACAATTAGCCGCCCTGAACTGTCGAACAGTGTTCGTTTATGGAGGCGCTTGAGAGTTTTGGGTACCCGATGTGGAATTTTTTAAAGTATTAAGAGATATCTGATTATAATAATTTCTCGTAACGACTTTTAAAGCAATCCAATTCATACTTAAAAAAATTGTTTGTTATTCAAAGAATTTTTTTCTTAGTCAAATTTTCATTTATAATTTATTGTGTGAAATTTTTTACTCATAAATTTTTTTATTTATAAGTAATTTTTTACTT
>CAIGRN010101512.1:0-15610 GCA_903798345.1 Fraxinus anomala
GGGCAAGGCGTGCCCATGCCACTGCACATGTCAGCCTTTAAGGGGCTAACAGTAGGCCACTTGACAATTCTTGTGGTAATGAAAAGCACAAGTAGAAACTCTCCGATGGCGCGATTGCTAGTATAGTAATTGGTGATATTCTCGATTTTGTTGCTTATTTTCTGTTTGTGTAGAAAATTGAGAAGAAATGGAGCCGTATCAAAGGATAAGACGGGGTTTGAGGGGTATGGGGTCGGGGTTCCTCTCAAGAAAATATTGGAGAAGGAACGAATGCGCCTGCCAGTAGTTTCGTGGCTGTGGTGGGGCCAAAGGAGAAGGGAAATGGAGAATCAAATGTGATTGATGGTGGAAAAGGGGGTTGGTGTTTTTGGGGAAAAAGGTTATGAAGTTTGATTTGGACGATTTACTGAAGGCTTCGATCGAGATGTTGGGTAGGGGCGTTTGGAACTACGTACAAGGCGGTGTTGGAGACGGGCTTGGCTGTGGTGGTAAAGAGGCTGAGAGATGTGAGTTTGTGAGAGAAGGATTTGGGTCGGTGATGGTGGTGTTTGCAGTGGTGATGGTGGACGGTGCGACGTCGGGTATATCGACGGCGATTGACAGCAGTGACTGGGTTTGGGTTGGTGTGGGGTATTTGGAGGAGACAAAACAATTTTATTTTAGTTTTTGGCTTTTTTTTTATTATTATTGGTAACTTGTTTTGACAATTTTGCCCCTCAATTAAGTTTTTTTGAGTCAAAATTACTGTTTCAATGTTGATTGACGATTTTATGGACTGAATTTGTGATTTGGACCACGATTACAGTTATAAAGGTTTGGGATGCGGCCACAAAAATAAAAGGTTAAAGTGTTCTGCAGCAAAATAAAAAATTTGGGACCAACATAGCAATTTTCCTAAAAAAAATTATTAGAAAAAGTGTTTTAACTTGATGTAATATTGTAAAATGAAAGGAATTTTCTATTGGAAAGTAGTTTATAGTGTATTACAAATGATTGATTAACTCAGCATAGATCTTTTAAAATGAGATTATAATCCTCCGTCATGTCAAATTGTAGTGTCTAACCTCAATACATATGTTATCGCCCTATTCGAAAAGATTTGATTGGATAATGAATTCAATCAGCCAAATCATTATTACACCTAACTTATAGTTGTGGCCTAAATCATCATCACTTATTGTCTAGACAATCATTACTTTCATTTGATTGGTGGATGTGACAGTACTGATGTCAAAGGTAACACTTGTCCACTTTCGATTTGTTGTTATTGAATATTCATTTTATTGGTCATGATGTTTTCATATTATGCAACCTATATATGACTAGCTACGCTACACAAACAAGGCCATTCGTTTAGATTTATTCATATGACCGTTCTTATTGGATGAGTCCCATGGTTCGTCTGTCACTGTGATTTGAAGATTAACTCATTTAATTAGCTTTTGTAGTGGGTTCAAGGTGACCTCGAAATAGGACATCAACAGTTGTAATTCATGTTTGACAAACGGAAGTCTTAACTATTTTTAACCACAATTCAACATTGATTAAAACTTGAACACTAGACAACCAAATGAAGTAATCAAATTCAACAAACAATGAATTGACTGGTTTTTGCAACCAATTGATACAAATATAAAGTACTAAATACCAAGATACACA
Source organism: Fraxinus anomala (assembly GCA_903798345.1). Lineage (NCBI taxonomy): Eukaryota > Viridiplantae > Streptophyta > Magnoliopsida > Lamiales > Oleaceae > Fraxinus > Fraxinus anomala. Next base: position 1,660 of record CAIGRN010101512.1, read on the forward strand.
AATGTAACAAAGCAAAATGAAAACAGGAAAAAGAAAACAATTAAACTGTGAAAAATGAAAAAATAAAAAGAAGGGACAAAATTGTCTCAAGTCTTACAAATTTAATCACAATGAATGTAAAGTGCATTGGACTCAAGGGGTGGCAATTATTCAAAAACACTCAGTATGTCCAAGAAAATCATGTCTGTAATAAATCCACTCTAATGTCACAACCAAAGTGTTGCAACCATAGCAACTCCAAAGGTCACCATCTGCAAAATGCCATGCATGTCAAGGACATCTCCGCCGGTAGCGGCCGAGGCATCAGTGCCCACCACAGGGCTATCGGCCACCGGAGTCTTCTTCTTAAGCTTTGGGGAAGATGGGGCTGGGGCTGAGGCAGGAGCCGGAGAAGCAAAAATCTTCAAAGGAAGAAGCACCTTGTCTACTTCATACACTGCCAATTGGTTGTCTGTATAAATTGTGTTGGCCACTGTGGCATCATTTATACCTGTTATGGTTCAAAATCAATCTAAGAAATTCTTAACCAATAGGCAATAACTATAGAACACATTTTGATGCCCAAAAGTATGCCTAATTTACTTTTAAACTACTTAAGTCATCGAACAAAGTCAACGGCAAAACTTTACTTTTAAAAAAAGTAACTTTTAAACACAACTAAACATGTTTCCTACAAAGCCCTATCTTCATCGTTCGCCCTACCTTCATATACTAACTTGGGAATCGGAGGGGCACCGGAAAATGTCCCGCAACATTTATTGCGATTGAGGAAGAAGACAATACCTGTGGACACATTGACTTGGTTGCCAGAAGTGGTAACATTTAGAGGGAACTCCCCAGCGACATTGTCCCCAGCTTGAGTCCTCAATGGATTGCTCACAGTTTGAAACTGTGACATTGTAAGAAAATTAGGCAAAATATGAAATTGCAGTAACGAAACTTTCTGCTGGTCACTTAGGGTATTTAGGGTTCCTGCTTTGAGGCTGGAAAATGCATTATCAGTTGGTGCAAATACAGTTAACCCCTGGTTTGAATTGTTAAGCGCCGTATTTATCTGATCAGCTACTTGTGTGGTCTTCATAATCCTGATCAGTGTCGTGAACTGGCCGGCCTTTTCGAGGATTTTCGTTATGTTGGTTGGACCGGCTGGTGCGGGTGGTTGTGCCAGTGTCTGAGCTAGGGATTTCGTGGAGAAGAAGAGAAGTACAGAAATTAAGAGAAAGTAAGAGAATGACTTCATTTTTACTAATAATTTTTGAAGGAATAATTGTGGGCTAAGTCACTTGAAATATAGAGAAAATGATGGACTACAATGTGTGATTTATTGAAGATGAAAGGGGAATATGGGGGGTTTTATAGAGAGGAAGAGAAAAGAACATGTTTGGTGAAATGTTAGTTGGAAAATATGATGAATTGTTTGGTAAAAGGTTGCAATTATAGTTAAAGTGTTTTGATAAAAAATTTCCTTCTCATCTTACTTAAAAAATCCTTTAAGCTTTTGTTTGATTTAGCTAAAAAAAAATTGATAAAAAATTAAATTAAAATTGATAATTAATTCTAACCAAACATTTCATGGGACTCACAACTTTATCAATTTTTCAAATAACAGATTTCATCAACTTTTATTAAAATTTATTAAAATTCTGATTTTTAGCAAAACCAAACAGATAAAATATGGTAATTAAGGAACTGAATAAAGGAAATTCCCAACAATTTCTAGATATTTTAAGTCAAAACATAATACTCACCTATAATGTAAGGCATGCACGAAGATGTTTATTATGGTAAAATTAAAATTGTTTAACTAAATTATGCATCGAACAACTTAACTTCCGCTAAAAAAAATCATCGCCGTTTAAGATTTGTCATGTTTTCTATCATTGCAAAGTCACAAGGGAGTATCAAAAGACTAGTTTAACCTATTTAGTCGCTATTTCGTGTAGGTAAAAATCATATTTTTAGCAGATTTTAGCAAAAGTTGAGAAATATATGGTTGAAAAGTTGTGAGTCATATAAAATGTATGGTTAAAATTAATTGATAACATTAAATTAAATTTTTATTAGTTTTTGTAGAAAAAGAATATATACACACATACCATGGATTGCTTGGAAATGCAGGAAAAACAGGATATATATGAAGTGGGACGATGGGGAATTATTAAAGAGAAGATATGTCCGTGCATGAATTATTGCTTTGTTACCACTTTTATATGAAATTCTGAACTGTAATATGCTTGGTACAAACTTAAGAATGAAGTTTTCAGTGAAAATCAATCAATGACACCACCCCCCATTGAAGCTCATGCACCAATCTGAATGGACATGTCTCCTACACTCAACCAATGTAATAATTTCATCACTTGAATTTTAAAAATATTTTGAATAAATTTTCTAGCCGGGCCATACAAGATTTCTTTCTTTTTTTTTTTTTTTAAATTCTTTTTAAAAAAAGTAAATCAACTCTCTCTATTGCATGGCCCGATAAAGATAGTCGAACTCGCGTTGACACGTGTTGTGCAGCTCACGAACTTTAACTAGGTCTTACCCTTATGTATCCTACTTTGTTGTAATTTTTAAGGTTTTTTTAAAAAATAACAGTATTTTTTTTAATAAAAAATATTAAAGGTGTATAACGATACATGGACGAGTCCAATCAGACAAATTCGCAATAAAACTTTTACAAATGAAATCAATGGTTCCACATCTAATACAAGTGCCAAATCGGAACAAAAAGTACTAGAAACAAAAGATAAACATGTTACATTGTTCAATTAATGCTCCATGGATCCTTTATGCGCCCTCGAGAGACAGGTTTTGCTCTCCAATCGATTGAAATTTCGGTTAATCAGGATCATTATTTATATATCGTTAAAATTATTATCATTATATAAAGAAGAAAAAGTTTTAAAAAAAATATATATATATATATATATATATATATATATATATATATACTCCCAAAAATGCTTAGATAAAAACTTAGATTAGGAACCGAATTGTAATAACAAAAACAAATATTTTGATAAAATAAATAAAAAGTCATTTAAGTTACCAACTCACGAAATTTTTTGCCAACCACTTATTAAAAAAATAGAAGTTAAAAGAAAGAATCATCTGTAACACCAACATCTTGTATGTTGATTGGCAATGTTGGTGATTGTCACGACATTATTGATGATATTATTGTTGGTAATACCGACTGACGGACTTGTTAATAATTTCTTTCTGATAAATTTACTAGTATTAATTTTTGTCAAAATCACCGACAATAATATCGCGACGATCATCCTCGTAATTCCTATCGTTGATCATTTGCCTTGTTTGATCAATTTATTATTATTTTAATGAGGGGCCTCTAAAAGTTTTTACCTGAAATCTCTAATTGGTTTAATAGCCTATAGTTGAATTGTGATGTTAAAGGGAGGAAAGAAGAAAAGCATGTTACTTGTTCTTGTGTAGTTGTGTTTGTTTAGCAATCAAATGATGTATACAAATTCATTGTTACAATTGGGTTTTGACCCGAATTGTTGTTGAGTATTTGATTGGAAATATTGTTAGAGTAGTATTCGGAGTTGGTAGTAGATTTGAAGATGTCTTGAAAGAGTACGAGGTGAATTGACTCCTATTTTATCCAAATTCTCTATTATTAGTTTTACTCATTTAATTGAGACTTCACCTTATATTAAACTATTTATGTTTTAATTCTCCTAGTATATTAGGAATTTTTTGATTATAAATATTTGATGTATAACACATATTGAAACTGACCAATTTGTTATTTGTCCAAAAAGATCATTTATAACTCTTTACTAATGATTATAGTGAATTCTTCACATCTGCCTATCATTTTCCCAAATTTGGATTTCCTCGTAAATTTTGTTCTATTTATTTAATTCTCCTAGTATGTTAGGAATTTTTTTATTATAAATATGTGATGTACAACACATATTGAAATTGATTAAGCCCTTCATGATAGCATGATGTACATCTCCCTCACAATAGGGGGTACTTCCAAAAATAAGTGGGGCCCCTATTGTGAAGAGATTGTCAAACTTGGTGTACACTTTGATCCTATTGAAATTGACCAATTTGTTATTCGTCCAAAGAGATCATTTGTAACTCCTTACTAAAGATTATGGAGAATTCTTCGCATCTGCCTATGGTTTTCCTGAATTTGGATTTCTTAAATTTTGTTTTCTTTGTGATCCATTATTTTCATATTGTCATTAGTTTCTCATTTTTAATTATTTGGACGGATTCCAACAAAGTGGCGTCAAAGCAATTTTGGTATCTGGGTTGTTTCCTAACAAGTGGTATCAGATCTAAGATTTTTTGGCGATTTCTTGGGAGGTCCAAATTGGCTATTAAAACAAGGTTTGAACAAGGTCAATTGTCTCCTGGATGACAACTATGAAATTTGAGATTCTGCTTTTGGATCGTAACAAGATTTTTTATTTGGATGCTGGAGGAGAAGCGATGTAAAGATCGGTTATATATCTTGGAAGGTTCGACGATCACTTTTGATGTAGCTGCAGCTTATGTTTCGATAAGCGGTAACTCAAGTAGAGTTGGTTATGATCGAGTTGCTCGTGGTGATTCAAGCAATGATATTGAAGAACTTCTTGGTAGCTCAGGTGGAACTAGTTGTGATCTTGTTGATCATGTTGCTAGCGGTGATTCGAGTAGATTTGACAACTCAAGTGGAGTTGGAAGTACTCGTGGTGATTCGAGAAGGTTTGATGACTTGGCTGGAGTTGGTAATGAACGAAATGATTCAAGCAGATTTAGTGCACAAGGTAATTCTGGTAGTAAGAAGGGCTTGAAATTTGTTCACAGTAGTTGAGTATGCTCGAAGGGGCATGGTGGAACAGAGTAATTTGGTAGAGTGCTGTTTTATTTGGAGAATTTTGTTGGAATTGAAGAGTTGAGTTTTATTTTTTGCAATGAAATTCGTGTCAAGGTAGATTTTGTTAGAATGTGATTCGAATTCTTTTTGAGTATTTGATTGGGAATACTGTTGGAGTATTGGAAGTTGGTAGTAGATTTGAAGATGTCTTGAAGGAGTCGAAGGTGAAATGACTCATATTTCATCCCAAAATCTCCATTATTGGTTTTACTCATTATATTGAGACTTCAACTTCTATTAAACTCTTTATGTATTAATTTTTCTAGTATGGTTGGGATTCTTTGGTTATAAATATGTGATGTACAACACATATTGGAATTGACCAATTGTTCAATTTGTTATTGATCCAAAAAGATAATTTGTAACTCCTTATTATTGATTATAGTGAATTATTTGCATCCGCTTATGATTTTTCCGAATTTGAGTTTTCATGTAAATCTTGTCTTATTTATGATTCATTATTTTCATATTGCCCTTATTTTTTCGTCGTTAATTATTTAGTCGGATTCTCAACAATGTGATATCAGAGCGATTCTGATAAGTGAGTTGTTTTCTAACATTAAGTTTCATGCATATACTATTGAGTTACAAAAGGCCTACTGCCCATTTTCCTTTTTCTCGACCTTTCACATCCCCCTTGAAAATTTAAGCACTAGTCTTGTCAAATGAAAAATACAATAGTTCATTTCAACATTAATATTGATTTTGCGATAAAGATGGGGCACCACCACCTGCTCGAGGAGAAGCCTCACCTCGTGACCCTAGCTCAATGTCATGGTTGTACACCGATGATCCGCCACCTTGATGGAGGCGCGTGGGAGAAGGTGATCTCTTGGTGTCCGAATGATCAGTATAATAGTTCAATTTTCGTGGAAAAATTTGGTTACTGTTGATTTCAATTTCACTTCTATAATGGTTCAAGAGATGCAGAGGCGACGTTCCATGGGTGGGCGTTGTGGGTCGACTTGGCATTGGTGTTCCCGCCCTCGATTTGTTTTGCTTGACATTTTTTCTGGCTGTTTGGTGCCAATTTCTAAGAGCAGCTGCTACTCTATCGTTGAATATGGTTGGTTTCATTGTTGATCCCATCTGTTGATACCACATAAAAAAGAGTTAGCATCGATTAGTAAAAGATAATTCGTCGAGAAAAACACTTAAAAAATATGTTTCGTTTCAAGTACGATCAAACATACAAATGAGATTTTAAAGTAGATAAACGTTTTATTTTATTTTCGGCCGAATTTTTAAAACTTTTTGCCCTTCACGATTGAGCCATGAAAATTTTGGAAGGATCAAAGAAAGTAAACAAAGAAACAAATTTCATTAGTTCTATAGGTTGTTAAAATAATAATTCTTGTGTGTGATTTTAATAACAATTATTATGCAGGCATTTGTTCTTACCTGGGTTACAAGGGCGTAAAGCGGTAGAGTGACATAGCTGCATAAAATCTGTATAAGAACCCTGATAATCAATAATAATAAAATTATTAATTATTTTAAAAAGATTAAGTCAAAAATAAGCAATCAAAATAATAAATTAAATAAAGATGCTGACCCCATTGAGATTCTAATAATGACATCCTCCTTATGTTCATGGAAACAAGATTTCAAACTGAATTCATACTGTAATTAATGAAAAAAAAATGAATAATATTAGTTTATTTAATCTCACACACACACACACACACACACACACACTAGATTATTAATAAATGAGAAATTTTGCAGCTTAGTTTGTGTAACTTACTGTACTCCAGGCAAAGAAGGCAAGTTGAAATGCATTCTGTAATGGTGAAAAATTAGCAGCATCAGTTTAAGAAGGTGAATTATATTTAAGAAGCTAGAAAGAAGACAATGTATATAAATTTATTCATGTCTATCATAACCGAGTTGAGTATCGGAACATGTTTTGGATTGTCCGATTTACTATTAACTATGATCAACAAAGAAAAGAGAGACGTGTGAAAAAAATTATTATTTGTCATCGGGTCGTGCCCAACTTTTAAAATATGCTGTCTACTCATAAAATTTTAACAAGAGAGACAAAGATTTAAAATTTATGAGAATCTTTAATCATTACATTTACCTGAAAGAGGACGAAATTAATGAGGTAGAGGATGAGACGAGGACGGTTAAACCAGAAAAGATCGTCTCCAGGCTCGACCACAGGTCCACCCTTGACAACCTCGCCTCTCTCTTGAATTCTTAGCCCCATTTTAGTTATTATCACTTGTAGCTTGGTCCCGACTAGCAATATGATCTGTAGTTATAATTAGTTATTTGGTTATTTTCAAAATAAATAAAATGTCGATGTGTACATAGAAATTGACTACTCACAATCAATGGGAGAAATGGGAGCCAATAATAAGAATGCCAGCCTGTCCACAAAAATATAAAATTTCATCAGAAATCTCCAGAAATAATATGTATCTGATGTATATTGATATTGATTTTATATAGCATTTTCAAAGTAATTCTAAATAAGTTACGAAATATCTTTATTGTAATTATCTAAGTGAATATATATGTGCGAACGCTTACGAACGTAGCGCATGTTTTATATGTATGCTAATCATTACACAATTTAAATTTGTATTTTGTGTAAAAACCAACTCACTTAAAGTATGAATCATAATCGCGACTACTTTTTTCTTTCACAATTGGGGATATACTGATTTTAAAGAAGACGATCCATATCAGACCGAAATGAATCGGATTGGTATGACTTTAAAACTTTCATAACGATAATATTTTTGTCGAGTCATGACAAATTAAATGCATACTCGTGCTATGAAATGAAATAAGAATATCTTAATTACGTATGCCAATGATCAGTTGACTAAATATTAGCATATATAATTATTGAATATGCTAACTAGTATTTTTTTTTTTTTTTTGACAAAGATATTCAACTTAAGTTGGTTTTATATTACTGCTAAAACATTTTGATTAATAATTTAAACTCTTGTTGACTCACCATGAACGTTGAATAGTAGGAACAGCACAGCAAAGAGCCAGATTGGTGGACTGGCATAAGAATCACGAAAACATTAGTGAAAAGAAATAAAAGATGAGAAATAATTAATTTGTCTCTAATAAGTGAAAAATGCCTTGTGATAGTAGATAATTGATTTTATTGAGGGTCCATTTGGTCGAACTTCTGATTTTGCTTATAATTTTTTCAGAAAAAATATCTAAGGAAGCTATCTTAGGTCAACATTTTAAAAGCTCGATAAAATACTTTTAGAAAATTATTTAAATATATTCAAAAACAATTTTTTAGTATCAAAATAATTTGACTTTTTAAAAGTTTGCCAAATGCCCCCAAATCTTTAAATTCCGTAGTTGACTTCAAATTTATTTACTAATTTTTTAGATAAAATCATGAATTCGACATGTTTGTGAAAGAATATGATGACGACTAAATTTAAATAAATAATATTTTTATCTTTTTAATATCTTAAATTATTAGATGAAGTAATTAAATAATATATGCACGTTAACACTAACCTAATTCCAACAACCACTTTGAAATCCTCTTCTAATGATCTTTCGATATACTTCTGAAAATCAAAATTTGTGTGGCTATGAGGTGCCAAATGTGCCTGAAAAAAATAAAAATTAAAAAATTATCACAGAAAATTAAATAAAATCTCTACAATTAAAATATTTATATTAGAACAAAAGAGGAAAGGAAAATTACCACAATAAATCCATGTCTTAGGGTCAGATAATCTACTTTAGGGACGGACCTGAGGAATTGCCTAAAGAAACAAACCTGAATTTGAAGTATGGCATCAAAGATTTGAAATTTACATGCTATAAAATATGTTTAATGTACCGAAATAAATCCAAAATGATATTTAAGGATGATATGTGAATATTGTTTTAGTTATTTTATCTAATTCGACTTGTCAAATATTTCATCTATATATAATTTTCAGATTTAATGAAGGATAATTACTTATGAAAGTGATTTGTATAAGTATTAATTATATGTAATCATTATATCAAGATGAAGTCATACAAGCTCTTTAAAAATCATTTTTCTTCAAATTCTTAATAAAATAATTTTACACAGAAACTCATAATTTTTTTAAAAAAAATTTAATTACGCATTTTTCGAAAATTTAGGGCATGTTCTCTTTGTTGTTTTCAGGTCATTTTTTCAGTTTTTGAAAACACTGCAAATACGTGTACTTGCCTATTTTTATAAACGAATTTCCAAAAACGAATTTAAAATTTACCAAATAAAAAAAAACGAAAGCGCCAAAAAAGTCGTTTTGGCTGTTTTCAATTAAAACCAAGCCAAAACTTTATTTTTTTTGTTTTTGAAAATAATTTTTCAAAATGACAAAAAGAACGCGTTTTTAGCAATCTCAAAATGGACACTCAAAATACAAAACTCAAAATGAATTCAAAATAAAAAACTGAAATACGAAGAAAATAATCCCCTATTCTTTACAAAATTTATTTTATAAAAATCTACCTTAAACAAGTTCAAGTGGCCTTCGGAGAGGTTGAGATCATTCATCTTGAAAAAGTCAAGTCATTGNCATTCATCTTGAAAAAGTCAAGTCATTGTGAAGGGACCATTCCATCAATAGTGACTTGCAATTGACTTCCCAATAATTTGCCATTTACGACAATCTCAATAATATTTGACAAAATTAAGATTTTAGAAATATTTTTAACTTGTCTTGTAACATCTTAGCTACTAAATAAGATTAATGACGAAAAATTAATAATTATCTGCTTTCAACTATACAGTAATTCAATAATGTTATGGAATGTAATATTTTATTTTAATTAATTAACTAACTATTGCTGAATAAATTTCTTCATTCATAAATTTGCACTTGTTATTTTGACAGTAATTTACATTAAACTGGTCGAGGATTAAATTTGTAGAAATTCAGAAACTACTTACAATCCATAATAGAAAGGGTGTTTTGCTCCAAAACCTCAAATGCCTTCTTCCAAATGATGTCTCTCTCGCAAACCTAAAGCGTTCAGGATCTGCACTGAATGTGACTTAGATATGCATATCATTGCATTATTGAGTTCTCGAATTTCATTTTCAGAAGGAATAGTCCAAGTTCTTGTTTCTTATTTTCATATTTGGTTGACTTGAAATTCCATCTTTAAAGTCTATAATACTGTTAAAAGACGAGTCGAGTAGTGTAGAACTTCGATCCTACCATGGGAAAACTGGTACTCGACTGTTTGTGTTTCCTTTTCCCAAGCTTTCCAACTTGTCATCTGAAACCAAGAAGAAATTCGAAGTATATATCACAAATCTACCAATATATACGTACGTCTTTTCATTACTTGGTAAATCGGACTCTACAGTACTCGATAATATTAAGAAAATAAATAGCTTAATATTTTATTCTTTGTACTTTTATATGAATTTAAATTACCTTGGCTCTTCCCAAAGCCAAAGTGAGGATACAATAGAGGACATGAAAAACAGCCAAAACAAAGATGAATATATGTAGCTGATGAATACCATCTGCAGACACAAAAGGAACTTTACCCTGCAAAAAAATCATGCAACTTATATGTCAACTTCAATTAAGTTTGTTCAAACATGGTATCAGAACAGGCTAAAAAGAGGAAGCGATAGTAAGCTTCTCGTCGTGCCTTGGGTGCACATTTGTCAGTACTGGCAGCAGCCAGCACCCGTCGTGCGCCACCACTGCCACCATACGTGAGAAGTTTTCGGCGATGTTCAACATCGATATCTGAGTCTTTATACTCTTTCTCCTCTTGCGGTTTATCGCAAGGGTGCCATGTTGCTCCAATGTTTTCAGATATACATATATCTGAAATTGGACCTTGTCCTACTGTTAGCAGCAAGGATATAAATCCCAGCAGCATCAACTCTTAATCCCATTAAAAAAAAATTAAAAATTGAATTAGTGCATAAATAATCTTCTGATTGTAATTTTTTCAAATGGAAAAGCCAGTCATGATACCTGATTTGATCTTTTCAAGTGCTTCATAAAGAGCATTTTTGTGTTTTGACTTCAACCACTGTAATTTAAGTAAAATATATGAACGAGTATAAAATGGTTATAATTAATTAGTAGTTCTAGTAGCACTTTTAATACGCAGCTCGACTGGTTATGACCAAAAAAAAAGTTCAAATGTTGCTTCCTTTACATTAATAATGGTGGTAAAATAATTGACCATATTAAACAAAAACAAAAACAAAAACAAAAACAAAACCTTGAACATCTATCAAACATGCCTAATTTGGTGTTATTGCATGCTTGCCTTAATTAGCCCTCTTAATGAGAAAAAAAGGGCATGTTTTGCGGGGTTTTTGAAAAATCGAAAGCAAGTTCTGAGACTAAGAAGTTATTTTTTAGTTTTGATTCTTGAACATGTATGTCTAGTTAGAAGAGCTTTTAAACGAAATTGACCTAAAATAACCTTTTCGAAAAGCTCTTCTATAAATAGTAAAAGCAAATACCTACCAAATGGGCTCTAAATCTTGGTTTCCGTATTATACAATATTTGTCTAGTAATATGTGATAATGAATTGTTTGATATATCGAACTCCAACACACCTACTAAACAATATCAAAAAAGGTATTTTTTCTCGTGTTTTTGTATTAGTATTGCAGCATACCTCTGCAATAAGATGGATGATGTACTCGATGACAATAGAAATAGCAACTAAAACAAAACAAACTACGGCAACTGCCCATGTCGGAGTTTGCTCCAGTGTTCTTCCTCCGCCTCCTCCGGCCATTTTCCGACCTCGATCGTCACCGTAAATTCTCTTTCGAAATATGAAGTTCTCTTCACACTTTCAAAAGGAAGAAACTTTATAGAATTTATATAAATGAACTTTCTTAGATATTTTATAATGTGTATAGAATTTTTTTTGTAGAGAAAAGGAGGGATGAGTGACAGACGAGTATTGACTTAATAGACGCGTAAAAGAGATGGGAATTTTATGACTTGATCAAAGCATTTTTGAAAAATACACAGATTTCTTTGATTCTTTTGGATTATAATTAAATTTGTGGCCCTATGTGAAAGAAAGAAAATTATTTTATAAATAATTGCCACTCCCCATTGTCTCCATCCTAATTAAAATTGGATAATCGATTATTGATGCCACTTATAAGTTAGAAGTTTGATTACAATTACAATATCCATTGATTAAACTGACTGAGATTTTCCTTTTGGACGTGCGAACAAATCATAGGTCCGAGAATCAATAATAATTGCACTTGAGATGCCGGTCTTTCTTGGGAAATAACTGTTCGAAACCGTTAATCCAAGTATTAATGAGAATTTAAGTCCCGTTTGGTACTAAACAGTGGCTAAACTATTAATTAACGTCTGTGATTTTCATTTTAAAGGATTAGTCGATAATTAATTTTATCTTTTTAAGTAATTTTAAATTTATCTCTTAACATACTTTCGTAAAATAGTGATTTGTTTGAGGTGCCAATCTTGAAACTTTTGATGGATTATTGTTTGTTTATTATTTCGATGCATAATCAATGAGGAGTTCACCAAAAACTTGTCTTATATCTTTCGAACAACAACCAATAACCAACATATCATAATGCAAAATTTATGTGGAAGTGATAATTTTATTACACAAATTAATTTAGTTCTTTTCTCAGAAGCTACTAAAAAATAAAATGATGATTATATCGCCATCACAATTTTTATTTGATATAATACATTTTAATTGCAGTTAAACTCCTCAATTTTTGTCTATTGTAATAACTATTTTCTTAACTTTTTTTCCGTCGAATTCTTATTTTCAACCTTCCATTAATTAGTATATTTCCTCATTGAGAATGATTTACATCAAAATATTTTGTTTCCATGATTTGAAATGAGAGAGAAGATTTTTCGTACTTTTTTTTTTTTTTAATATGATGAAAAAATAAGCTCATGTTTGATAATCATTCTTTTGAAACTCTTTTTTTTTTTTTTTTTACATACTCACTTTCAACCACACATTCTCACAATAAATTATTTTTAATAAATTAAAAAACATTTCTAATTTATAATAACACATTCTCCAAAAATTTACTATTAAAAAACTTATTATAGACGGAAAATGGAAGTCAAATATGGGCTAAGGTGTTTTACGCTATTTCAACGAACTTTTGGGTATAAAACTGTTATTAAAAACAAAATGCATTGACTACTGGAAAGTTTGAGGACGAGAATGATATGCAAAATCATTAGGGACATAAGTATAATAATGATAAAAAATTAAGAACCTTAAGTGCAATTAAAATGACTTGCAAAATAAAAATTATGGTCGGAATATAATTAGTCAAAATAAAAAATGAAAGAGAGTCGAGATTAAATTTTAAATAGTTGTTGTTTTGGTCAGAATGAATTAAGTTCAAATACTTCGAAATATTCTACTGTGGGGAAGTCTATAGAAATTGATAGAACATAAAAAAGGGATCTGAATTCTAAATAATAAATAATACGAATGGAAAGAGAGTGATGTTTTACTTAGTTAGTCCATTAATTTATTTTATAATTTGCTACAGAATCATTTTCAATCACATGCTCACACAACAAATTATTCTACACGTTTATAAAAAATTTTACATATTTATTAATCACACATTCTCCTCAAATCACTATTCAAAACTCTTTTTTTTTTTTTTTACCATAATGATTTTCAATCATGCTCTTAATTTACAATTTAAGTCAAACAATCAATTTAAAAGAGTAAAAATTTAGCGTAAAACACGACAAGAAAATCCACTTTACATTAAAATTTCCGAAAAAATCGTCTGGTGTGTAAGCAGCCAGATTTACATGGCAATTAGTCTATAGTTTAATACATTTGAGTTCACTAACATCTTTTTTAAGGGCGAAAAAACTAAAATTATCCCCCAAAAAAACATGTTTTAAGATGTTGGTGTTCAATCTATTAATTAACGTCGGATTACTCAAGGGTCTTTTTTGAAACAGTCAAAAGAGTTCATTTGTGAAGAATACCAAAAAGGGTTATCACAGGAGATCAACCCATGGGACCAATCG
>CAIGRN010101515.1:0-47404 GCA_903798345.1 Fraxinus anomala
GAAGAATCCATTTTGAAACTGAAAATATGCTCAAGTAAGTCAGCTTGTTTTGAGTAGATTTGAGCAAATACTAGCATTCCAATTTTTTCCAAAAATCTTTAGTGATTTTCATTTTACCAACTTTTCTCAAAATTGCGTCAGCCAAGTGTAAAATAATCGAGGTATAAGCAAGCTCATCAACTTCATCTTTTTGTTCTTTTGAAAAATCAGCAGGAAAGTTGCCAACAATGGCTTTTGAAACCTTCTGTTGAACCAAAATACCTCTCATTTTTTGTTGTCAAAGAAAAAAAATCACATTTTCCATTAAAAGTTCCCAAACCAAAATTGTGTGTTGTCATTTTTAAACAATAAAAAATATAACATCACAATTAAGCCACACAAAGTAGACCTAAGTTCGCAAGTATACACCGTTTTAGATTATCAGGATTTTGTAAGATTCACGATCTTAGATCAAACGAATTTTCAAACGAGTAAAGTTTAGGTATTCTAATAGCTTAACAGTGCAACAAGAGATATGTTAACTAAAACAGTTTCACTCACGATATATCACAAAAGATAATATGCTGCAAATTTATCAAATGAACGAATTTCAAACACGTAGTAACGAAGAGCAAGTCATTCCTAATTTCTAGCATAGGCAATGGTTACCCCACACGAAAACTCCAATCCTATTGTCACCCCCACACGATGACGCGCTAGTGCTGAAATTTAAACAGGATTAGTCAATTTATCAGAGACCTGTCTGAGTTCGTAAATTTCGAGAGATAAAAATTTATTGCTTTAGGGCCGCAGTTATGGCCTAAAGTAATTCAGTAAATATTTTTGCAGTTTCGACAGTTGAACCCACCAAGGGCAGAATTGTCCAAATTTCTCTACGAAGCCTGAAACACTAAAACAATAATATCAGTACGTTCAGGAAATCAAAATAAACAAACTGCCTGAAGAGAGCTCGTCGAAATCAGCCTCCATGCGTCGCCGTCGGAGCCCACGCGCACTACCCTAAGGTGCGCCTCAGCCTGCAGAGTATGGGTATGGTCTCAGATTTCCCGGTCGGTCACTGTTTTGCCCGGAATCGAAGGAAACGGGTTTGAATTTCCTTGAAAAATTGCGAACGGGTTCTTCTCTTCTCCGTTGATTTCACTAGGGTTCACACTAACACCGACTCTGATACCAGATGTAGAGAAATGGACTCCAAGTTGGAGCAAGAAACTGGGCTCCGTATTGATCAATCAACACCACAAATCCGAAAACCCAATCACAAACCAACACAAAACCCACTCGACCAATTGCTCAAGAATCTGCCCACAAACAAGGACTAAGATGGAGGATATAATAGCCACAGAAATCAGCCACCAAGGTTGAAAAAAAAGGAAGAAACGCACAGCAGAGAGCACGAAGCAAAAAGGCGAAGCAAAAAGGCAGAGCCAAAGCCGCCACTTTTCTCCTCAAACAAGAGGCTAATTTAATTTCACTCATCAAGCACAGTAATGGACATGGTAAATATAAGGGAAATTAGGATGGGCTTTAAGTTACAAAGATTAGGGCCCAATAGGAATTATGTTAGTCGGCTATCAAACCGAAAGAGCTATCCAAGTCTTGGGTTGGGCCATGAGTAGCACTAATCAAATTAGGCTGCTTCAAATGGCCCAAGTGGATTATGTGGTTGGTTTACCAAATTGTGGTGTCGATGTACGTTCAGTCATTTGGTCGATGCCTACTGAAATACACAATACTTATATCATTGTCCAGGGAGGTCGTTTGACAATAATTTGCCTAACACGAATCATGTTTGCCATATGGACATCTGAATCATGATTATCTGGATTATGCTTTTCGTCCATGCCATTCTTTTCTAATGTGTCTGATTTTTGTTGCTTCTCAAATGCAACATTGTCATTTAGCACTGGAAGGTCGCATCCAAAGACATCGGCTGGTCATCTGTGGGGTCTTCAATTTGAGCGATACCTTTTCGCGACTGGTAAACCGTGAGATGCTCAAGTGGAGCATCACTTTGAGTCACTGGACACAAGCAAGCAATGGCATTAAGGCAATCATGAGGTTTCAAGCGATTCAATCATCATATTCTATGGTTAAGTAATCTCAACGACCGTGACCTATAGAGTTGACCAAACATGAAACTTCATTTTGGACAGCAAGAACAAGGAACGGACATTCATTCCATAGGTAGCAAAGAATCCATGATATGATTACCTATCCACGTATATATAATTGTTACAACGTTCAATATGTCAATGTGCACCAGCTTTGTAGAATTAAGATGTGTCAAAGCACGTTAGTTTGCCTTGATTGGAGAAATCTACAAGGCAAAACCCAGCATAGCATGATTTCACAATAACGAAGCGATACATACAACACAATATTTTTGAAATTGATGATGTGCCCTTATTTCAATTTTTATACGAAACGTGAACTATGACATCCACCTTCAAGGAAATGAATGTCAAAACACCGCAAGATGAGCAATGATAAAGAGAATTCCAAAATTGAATTGAATGCATATTATGTGCTCAAAAATAAATTTAAATAGACGAAGAAAGAGAAATGTAACCACTGATCACAAATAAAGAAGACACTTTCAAAATAATTATTTTTTTTGTGTTCAAACAATATTGCCCCTGTTTAGTGTAGATTAAAACAAATTTTTTAGTAATTTTTCATAAAATTTGATGAAATATTTGGTTGAAAAGTTATAGATCCCATAAAATATATGTTTAAAATGAATTATTGACTTTGAAGTAATTGAAAACATACTTTAACATGAATTTCGGGTCAAGTTTTTATCTGAAATGATGAATTCCAAAATCCTTATGTAGTTGAATAACCTTGTATTTCAAAACTTCAAAATCTTTTTTTCGTGTTCTCCAATGGTCCTAATCCCGATACAATGGAAGGGGATTATTATACATAATCTAAATACCTAATTTTGTGAGTTTTCATGCCATATACGTAGTTCTAGGTACTTTTCTATTTTTGAGTAATTTTCCATACAGATTTTACTTATTTTCTACCATTGTTTTCTCTCTTCATTGCTAGACAAAAATTAAAGGTTTTTTTTTCCTTTTATGGGAGTTGTGAGAGGTTATAGAGAGTTGTAGATTTGAATTCTAAACTCAAATCACTCTCTCTAATTCTTTCGATATCTAGTTGGACGGGTCACCCTACATGAGTGACGCATAACCCATATTTTCTAACATCTCCCACTTGCACATAATGGGTTTGATTCAAACCACAAGGAAGAATGAATGTCACACGTTAGATCCTTTTCAAGATCTATCTCACAAAAATTCATTCGACAAATAGATCGTGTGACTAGTGAGTAATATTAGAGTTTATCATACTATAAATCTATTAGGGATATACAGTAGATCTACTAGAAGAACATTATATCTTGCTATACCCCAAACATATTTGAACTCCATATCTTATCATTGTATTCACAATTGTGTCCAATACCCTAAATGGTGAAACACAATTCTCCGGTCGGTGAATACAAATATAAATGTTTGTCAAAATAGTTTTTGTCTCCTACTCGAATCCTTCCATTTTAAATCAGCTACTTTCGTAAACATGTCCCATCAAACTGAATCAATTATAGTTATTGGCAACATGTTAAAGTAGAACACCGAAATAAAACCTCAAGAAACAGTCAAAAGTCATACGGTATATATAAGATTATATAAACCTCAAGGTCTCACACAATGAGGAAGTATGGATCCATTCACTCATTTATCAATATTGGTCATAAGAGCACACGTGGTATGAAATACTTGCTACCATTTTTTCTCCCTTCCTTAGAGTGTATGTCATATCTTTTATAAACAAATAACACCGTACATATCATATTCAAGTATTCCCTGATACCTAACTTGATTTCTCCTTATGTTTATTCCTCTAGGTAATCTCCAATTGGGAACT
Source organism: Fraxinus anomala (assembly GCA_903798345.1). Taxonomy (NCBI): domain Eukaryota; kingdom Viridiplantae; phylum Streptophyta; class Magnoliopsida; order Lamiales; family Oleaceae; genus Fraxinus; species Fraxinus anomala. Next base: position 3,937 of record CAIGRN010101515.1, read on the forward strand.
CGATCTGGCTATAAAACAATTTTAATGGATAGCAACATCCATATCCATTACTTATTATAATCTCATCTTAATATCTCATCAAGGTGATTAGATCATGTACACAGCATGATCACTATATCTCATCTCAGCACACTCTAAAATGTCTGAGATACATCTCATTCTTAACAAACTCATGTTTTCAAACTTATTTACGTGTCCAAAGCCTATATGATTCTAAAGGTACTAACATAGAGAGAACTCCATTAAATGACGGTTACACTTAATCAACCCTATTTCGAAAAACAAATACGCATATTGGACTGCATTATCTCAAGCTACATCATATTCAACAATACTTCATTTCTTCTACCAATACACCATATAGTTTTAGGTTAATAAGAAATAGTCAATCAAATAAGAATTTCTCTTTCATTATCTAAATCATTGAATTCTCGCGATAGAGATTCACACTTTTAAGCAGTTCTCAAAGTCTCCACTTTTGTAATATGATTTTCTACTTCACTTTCGAAATGTCTAATCAATACACTATCTTCAACTTAAGAAAATCAGAGGCACAACTAAAATGAATGAATCCATCTATAAATGTAATGAAAATATGAAGTTCTATCTCTATCTCTCTTAATCATAGCCCACAATGAATTTCAGATGGATTTACTCTATGGAAGTTTAGCGGTTACAGTTTTGAATAATTTTCTCAACTCAAAACTTCAAACTATTGCACAAATATCGAGAATCATAATTAAACATCACTATTGTGAGTGCGAACAAAACTACCATGTATAAATTCGAGTAAAAGGCCACTCTTAGAATAACAACAACTGAAATCAAGTTTAATAGAATTTTTGATATTATCTTAATATCAAATAGGAAGCCAGTTTCTCCACTTTGCAACAAGAAGTTGCATGTCATATAAACCTTCACTTCATATTCATTATTTGTATATATCTATTTTGTATCAAGTCAAAAACTCGACAATAGACTAAAAATATTTCTTGATCTCATATAAAGTGGGTTTCTAATACTTCAATCCACTATCCACATAAGATAAAATCCAATATGTATAGTATTAACATGTAAACAACACTAAGAGGAATATATTCAAATGCAATATCCTTTAACTTAACTACTTTCGAGCTAAGAGATTCAAACCGTATGGTTAAAACACTTGAACATTTATAATATTGGTCATCTACATAAACTACTTACACGTACTTCTACCTAATATGTTATTCTTGATCCTTATTTCTAGTCTCCTTATTATCTGAATTTGTTTTAGTTCATTTAAAACTTAAGATCCGAAATCTTATGCGAACTAGAACATTGTTATTCAAGCATGTCCTCGAAATGTAGCAACATCAAGTCGTACGTATTTTAACTCACACAGTGGATAGTGTTAATATAGAAAATTGATGTTTCAATTTGTAAGTCATAGTGATCTTCCAAGTTCCTATCAATTGAAAAGAGACTAATTTGAACTTACTACTCACCAAAAAAAATTGTGACCAACAAAAATTTGCCAACACTATGTTAACCATTTCAGCTCAATCACATTCAAGAAAATGATCATCTATAATAGAATTTAACAATTCAACTGCTCAAGTACTAGAATCTATCTTTTTCCATACTTGACAAAGTTCTGATCTTTATTCTCTAAAGTAGTATGACTCAAATCGGTCTTCTATTACGTGATTGATGCTCTCAAAAGTATTATATCATTCTAGTACACTCAAAATCTTATCATGCCAAATGTTATCATATTTAGCTTATCGCCTTTATTAAGGTCAACAACTATCGATTTTGATGTCATGAACTATTAGATTTTAGAGACATTTTTATCCTCAATCAATGCCCATTTATGCACATATATAATTTTGTATTAACGCAAATTAATGTATACAATAGTTCAACATTAGGCACAGAGTCGAAAGTTCGCTATGTTCCCAATCATCGTCCACGATTGTATTGTTTTAATATCATAAACTTAATTTCATAACGCAAAATTTCATGAATTCTAAGTGAGAATTACATTAATTCTTTCAGTTTGAGAACTCCCACTCAATTGGTGAATTAAAATACTTATAGGTGATATTTTCTCTAAATCTTTCATTCACCAAACTATCACTCAATTGACAATCAATAGGTTCAAGTAAGGATCTCACTAATTCTACTGACCTTAGCATTCATGACAATTCATGAACTAATAGATATTGTGTAATTCAATAAGATAATTCCATAATGTGTAGTAAAAGAATAAATATGCTCGTTTATCCAATTGTAATATATATCACGAAATCACAAATTAATTCTTCCAAAAACAAATTCTAATTATAATCAAAGAATTTCACATTATTTAAATTTTATTATACATATTCTAACCTCATTTTAATATATATTGCGGTATAATCCCAACAAATGGAAGTGACTTCAAAATTCTCATATTCTGCTTACCACAAAAATGTCCTAAAATATTCACCTATTCCACAAGGTTATGTTCTAGTCTATTTATTAATTTTAATAAGCATATAGCTTTTAAACAAGTTTTATAGCTCTTACTTTTCTAGCATTTCCTCTAAGGATGCTATAAATGTGCATAGATCTAGCCATATTTGATCAAGTACAATAATTAGAAACAAGTTACAGTGGATCACATTACCCAATCAAAGACCAACACAATTTATGAACGTATATAAAATGTGGTATTTTAAATAATTTCGGAGAAAATGAGAGAACTTAATAAACAAAAAAATAATAACTCCCACTAACTAAATACCACTTAATTTATATTCTTGATTTTATAAGAAAAAATTTCAGAATTTAATCAAGTAAAAAATATTTTTAATGCTTCTACCAAATTTATTTTAAGCATTAAATACAAAAAAATAAATTTAATCCAAAAAATTAATTTAATTCTACTGAAAAATTAAAAATAATTTAGGAACTAATCTGCAATTTTTAAAATTGAAATCAAGTTCTACATGAGCCTCATATGCAAGACCAATTTGCAATAATTTTTTAGATTAATAAAAAATTGGGTCACGTTAGCGCCGCTATGCCATCCTCTAAAAAAAACTTTTCAATTGGTCATCTCGACTAATTTTAACATTTTGAGTTCATCTGTGTAATCAAATTTTACAAAATCAATATTTAAGACACGTTTGGGACATTAACAGATTTGCCTGAGAGTGAAAATGGGAAAAAAAATCATACAAAATTTCAGATCTTCAACCAAACTCTAAGAATAATAATATATTCATTTCAAGACCAAAATTAATGACATTTATAATATTGGAAACACCTTGAAAAGATTTATCCAACCATATCAAATGAGAAGCATAAAAACACTGTGTAGAAGAAGTTATGATGTGATGAAATTTCGAATTTTACCAATTTTCATGCAAAAAGTCAGATTTACATCCAAACTTCGGGAGGTCGTAACTTCTTCATTTCAAAGCCAAAATTAATGATATTTATATCGTTGCAAAGGTCTCAAGAAGATATATCCAATCATATCAAAAGAAAAGCATGAAACATAGTATAAAAGAACTTGATGTGATGACGTTTCTAATTTTACCGATTTTCATGTAAAAATTCAGATTTACAGCCAAACTTTAAAACCTCATAACTTCTTTGTTTTAATTCCAAAATTTAGGTTATATGGTTGGAAAGCTCATTAAAACATCTCTCTAACCATATTAATTTCTTACTACACAATTATTAATGTACATAAACTAAGTAAATTATCAAAAAATGACATTAAAGACCATAAAGTTTCAAAACTTTACATACAAGATTCATAACCCAATTGTATTATGTAATGACATATCTATGCATGCATTACAGCAAGGAATTCAACCTTATGGCTCTGATACCAATGAAGTAATTCGAAGCATACTTTAACATGAACTTCGAATCAAGTTTTTTACTTGAAATGATGAATTCTAAGATCCTTATGTAGTTGAATCACCTTACATTTCAAAACACCAAAATCTTCTTTTTCTCGTTCTCTAATGGCCCAAATTCCGATCACAATGGGAGGAAATTATTATCTACAATCTAATTTTGTGAGTTTTCATACAATATATGTGGTTCTAGACACTTTTCTTTTTTTGAGTGATTTTTCATATGAATTTCACTTATTTTCTACTATATTTTTCTCTCTCCATTGCTAGACAAAAATTGGAAGTTTTTTTTTTCTTCTTCTAATGGAGGTTATGAGGAGTTGTAGATTTAAATTTCAAATTCAAATAACTCCCTCCAGCTCTTTTGATATCTTGTGGATCGGGTCACCCCACATGGGCAACCTATGACCCATATTTCTAATAAACTTTGATTTAAAATTTTAATTTGATTTGAATCTCCACCAAATGGGGCATTGTTGTACCCATATTTTCATGCTTTCGAATTCGAGACCAATTGGTGGCCAAATTTAAAGGATATTACTTTTTTAACTATCAAGATCACAACAAATAACGAGTTACTCGAATTTAAGGAATCTAGTCTCCAAGACTAGGATAACATGAATAAGCTCAACATTCAGTGATGCAAAGTGAAGCACCTTGGTTTTCTATAACGCCTCGAAGCTATGATTATGTACCAGAACATTATAGGGCCCTAATGGTAGGATTTCAGCGTTGGAAATTGGCCCAACTTAAATGGAATAACGGAGCCATTGTTAAGACTTTCAACAAACCATTTTAATCATGCTACATGTACATATTTTTTATATCATTTTTGACATTGTATCGCGTGAAGACACATAATTGGACAGTTGAAAAAAAATACACACACTTTCCTGCCCAATACTTTTTGAACTCCCACATGAAGTCAAACAAGATGTAAGCAAAACAATGTACACTTAGCATAATTCTTTCGAAAACGAGCTTCGTGAGTGCATTCTGCTGATGTTGACTTTGATCCTTATTTCAGGTTATGAATCAGATTAAAATTAGAGGTCCACGTTCACACACCTAATCATTATTAATAATGATCACCACAAAAATAGCATCGACATCAAGCATGTAGTTTAATTTTTTTTCTTTACCGAGATGGTATTTTTTCGTCGTCGGGCGGTAACAACCTCCATTGTATTGTGACATAATAGAACAAGTAATACAAATTGAATTATGTCATTTCTATTAAACGATAAGCAAATTTTTCGACATCCCCCATAACGACCAATTGTTTTCCACACATATCCCTCCAATGAGTACATCTCAACTACACCGAACCAGTTCACAAACATATTGACAACATAGTGTAGTGAACACCGTTGAGGTACTAGCCTCGAAACCCTAAATGTACCTTCCTTGACATATGTGGATATGGACGATGTGAGATAATAGAGCGTTAGAGATGATGTCATTGATATCTAGGGCTGGGAGGATGAGGAGATGATTTATGTTTGATCAACTTTTTCACATTCTCGAATGACAATAGAGATAGAGAAATGACGTTCCATATACTTCTTGGCCATTTGAGTATATCTGTAGCGGAGGTTGTGTCCCGAACAATGTAATTAAGTACATGCTAGTCATGTCAATGGTATTATGGGACGTCAAGTATTTGGCTCAACCTAATTTCGAGTTGTTTGAGTATATGCTCCACCATCTTGATAAAATGGTTGAGTACTTAACTTGCCAAACTCAAATGGAAAGTTGGAAGAATGTTTCCTAGAATTAGGGCTCGACCAACTTTATAACTGAGTAGAGTTGAAGTCGTCTTTACAAGGAAAATTTCTAGATTGAGTGTATGTTCACCTACAAATGCGTGCACCTACTTCAACAATAGCATCCACAATTCTTTCCTTCCTCAAAATTACCAAGCTTGCACCACAAAATATTAGATTCTATAATTTAACCTATCTAACCCGAAATTTCCTCTAGAATTTCAATGACAAACACACCAAGATTCATCGTGGAACTTTAACAAACTGGACTTCCACATTAGGTCCAATCTATCAAGAAACCAGAACAAGTTTATGTTCACACTATATGCACATCAGTAATACATAAAATAGAATATGGATCTTGCTACATGTACATGCCCTATAAAATAATATTTTTTACTAGATTGTCATATGTCAACATTGCATTGGTCTATTTAAATCTATTTTTTTCAATAGCCAATGCAATTAAGACACCTGGCTCCCTGGCATTTTTCCCTAGCAAAAGGCCATGTACAAGTGACTTAATTCGGAGAATATAAACCAACACGAATAAAGATGAGAGTTCACTACAAAATCTAGCTTGTGAGATAGAATATTCATCCAAGATTTTGTTAACAACCACAAGACTTATTTAAAGGTAAAAGACACCAACACAAAGTACTTTTCTTGTACTGCTGTCTAGGCAATTCACTACTACCGAGTCAATTTCTCGGTCATCACTATAACATAATGATCCAATGTTTGATCCTGAAGATAATATGAACTGTTCAAACATGACTTCAAACGGATAAAACATTACAAACGAAAAATAAATAGAAGTGGAGAATTTTAATTATGAGAGCGTCAAATGCTATCCATAAGAAATACAAGCACTTTTCCTGTTATTTTGACCTCTTCCCCTCCTTTTTCTTTATAACTTCATCAATGTACATTACGCATTTGCCTTTGTAAACCTCGGGAGGTTTGCAATTACGAATAGCAGCAGCAAATTGATGCACCATTTCCTTGTCAATCCCAGTGCAACAGACTACATTGTTTTTGAAGCAAAATACACTAACTGCTGGGGGTACTGTAAGTTCAACCTCGTGGCTATAACCAAGTTTGAGGTACAATAGACGGCCCTCTGCTTTGGCTCTCGCTTTGAAACCAACTCCAACAATCTTAAGAAAGCGAAAGAACTTGGCTTCCAATTTAACACAAACACCAAACACCTGAAATCGGGCAATAGCTACACTGAGTCAAGAATATGCAAAAATGAACAATAGATAGAAATAGGAAAATGAAGACATGCAGCATAATATAATCATGGGAGAGTTTCAGAGGTCTATCGGAACTCCTAAACTAGTATAGAACATTGATTATTTATTCAAGTGCAACACCCCTTCATGATATGACAACACCTTAACTACATTCACAGTACAGGCATAGCACCTAGTGACAATTGTAAAACAAGATTAAAAAAAAAAACCATTCCGGCAGATACTAAGGAACATAGAAGTTTATATCATCAATACAACTTCTTTGTTCTAAAGTCTCAACGATGTTGGGAATTTGCGTACCTATGCAGGCGTATAAAGTCTATATCTTGTCTCATACACTAAACACACTTTTTCCTCATCTTGAACAGGATTTCTAAGATAAAGACAAGACAACCTTTCAAAAATGTGAAAGGTATCTAGAGATGCAAACACGTACACTTTATATCGACTTGAAGCTCTAAAGCACACAAATGGAAAAAATTCTTAAATAAAAGAAAAATAACTCACTTAATAATGACTGTAAATCCAGTACGCAATCTCTCTCCATCAACAATGATCAAGACAATAAAACAAATTCAACACTAAGAAAACATGATTCACTGAGACAAGTTATTACGTGCCGAAGCCCATCAAGAAATATACCCACCTCATAGTTGGTTAGCATCTATCAAAAGTGAAAATTCAAGTTGAGATTTCAAACAAAGTCCATAGAATGAGTCTTATATGTTCTTCCTAAGATATCAGCTCATACAGGCAATTTGTCGAACAATGCACAAGCATGGCTAGCCTGAAATTTTGGATGCCCTATGCGATATTTTAAAATGGTGCCCATTTCATGAAATTAAGAAAAAATATACTTCAATAATATTATATCAACGCAAAATTTTGATATTTAAATAATGTTTATTTTTTTAAATATCGTGAATAATAAAAAGTACAAGTAAAATTCAAAAACACCTCTTAAACTTTATTAAAATCCATATGTCATCAACAAAGAACTATCCATGTCACTAAACTCTTCGTGCAGATTCATATAAGCAAACCTTGAAATTAGAAACATCAAATACCACGTGTAAACTTTGAAATACAACAAATCGTGTATAAATATTTTCTTCTTACATTTCTAGAAGCAAACTCACTAATTAAACTTTCATAATCAATATGTACTAGCAAATCTTGTCAATGGATATCAAAACTAGGTCATTCAATCGTTTTTGTAACATGGTTGATTGTAAATAAGATTTTAATAATTTTGATTTTGAAAAACTTCTTTCGACAGATGCAACAGTAACATTAATTGTCAGTAATACTCTATAAGCAATAAGTGTATTCGAAAAGTGATCAAATCTTTTCAAATAAGTCAATATGTCAAAAGTTGTCTTTGTTTTTTTTTTTTTTTTGGTAAAAGATTTTACAAAATTTTTAGCTCTTGAAATAAATTTTTGCCATCGAGATTGCAAAATTTACATATCTTAAAACAATGTCAAGACGATCACAATATGCTTTCAAATTAGTATCATACAATACGTTTAACTTGTAAGATGAAATTAGAAATAAAAAAATCATATGAATTGAATTGATCGAACCTTCGTTTAAGTGATCAAATTGCTTGATATATATATAAATGAAAAAATTGGTTATGAAAAAATTTTCAAATAATTGTGCGTCATCTACAACAGTATTTTCATCAAAATACTTTTTCTTATGAATTATATTTTTTCCTCTTTTTCCTTTTCCCTCACATTATTTATACTAGATACTATTTAAGAAAATTATATTCAAGAAAATTATAATTAGTCAATTACATTATTCTTAACTTTAGTATCTTACGCAATTGCATATCATACCAAGTCAAATGCCTACAATTAATAAAGAAATAATTCATAAATGAAAATAGTTAAGCACAACACACTGAAATTAGTTATGAAAGAGCCTAAACCATCTGAATCATTTCTCTTACTTTAATAAAAATGTCTTGATATGATATGTAATTAGGAATAAGAAATACAACAATATTTAACTAAACTCATTATTTGTCTTTTTTTTTTTTACTCTTTTTTTATAAACATTGTGTCCTTTAACTTAAAAATAATAATTAAAATTTTAAATTTGAATATATATGTGTGTGTGTGTGTGTGTGTGTGTGTGTGTGAGCGCGCACACGCGCGGGTATTTTTTGGTGCCTCTATGCACACTAGTGCACTTTCAGGATTGCCTCTTTGCACAAGCAAACTAGTGGGGTGAGACAGAACCAAACAACAACGTTTACTAAGAAAAAACGTAAGGTTTCTTAACGAATTGAAATTACAAGATACGATTTTACCTAGGAATTTTTATACGAGTTTATGAGCAGATTTGGAGTGAGTTTTTGGTAGAGAATGAGAAGGTTTTTTGAAATTCTCGTAAGGCCTCTAATGGACCTGATTTTAGGCTCGTTGATAAACTACTTGATTTAATTGTGAAAAAAATTAAGAAAATTCATTCATTTTTATAATTATTTTGATGCAGATATTCAATTTCATGAACATTTATGAATTTCACGGCAACATAGAAAAAAAAAACATGTTATCTAAAACCAACGACGATACAACACCATCATACATGTCATTATATGAATGACTAGTTTAATTAATTTTATAATTTAGAATCACTTAGTGTTCACAGGTATTATTACACCACGTGCTTAATAATATTGCTTTTAAGAAAAAAAATCACTGGAATCATGTTGACGACAACGTTTAAATTAGAAATGTAGAGTTGAATTGCATCCCTTCAAAAATGACGGTTAGTGCCAGATACCTACACCTGTATAGGTAAATTAAGATTTTATTTTAAATTCTATTAATAACTGATTTGAGCTTGTAAGTCATATTGGTACACAATTTATTATTATTATTATTATTATTATTATTATTATTATTATTATTATTGTACCGAACATTAATCATGACAAGTATAGTTCAAAAGTACATAAAATGACCCACGATTTCCATTTTTGGTTTGGCAAGATAATTGAAAAATTAAGGGTCAATTTTGACTTAGTCAAAGTCAAGTCAATGACTCAATTTGATATTCTACATGGAGGTTGATGAGTAATTTGCATAGCGAAGAAATGGCAACCCCTGTATGATTCTTCTACAGGGCTTCTTGAATAAGCTTCTCTGTTAGAGTTTTTGAAAGTCCCATTACACAATCGCATGTTCCAATCTGAAAGCCATTTCAAATAAAGCATTAGTTAAAACAACAAACAAACTCAATCAACCAAACACGAATAATGCTACGTAGCCCCACCACAATCCAATGAGACTAAATAGCATTACTCACCAAACACAACAAATATTACACACAATAGATTGTCATTTGAGCAGATTGATTAGTTCACAGCTGGCTAGAGTTCTTTTATAATTAGTCATCAAACCCATTCCAAAATTTGAGATAAGTTTAGCAACATTTTGCACCAAATCTTATACCAAACTGAAATTCATCTCCAATCCATTACACCAAATGAACAATGTTTAATCATTTTCTTCGTTTTTTTTATTCTTAACAATTTATTTATTTGAAAAAATGATTTATTTATTTATTTTACAACTACATAAATTACTACGTTAAATTCACAAAATATTTAATTCATTAATAAATTAAAAAAATATTATACAATTAATAGAAACACCACAAATAAGAAAATATTAAGTCATGTCATTAAAAAATAGTACAACAACAACAACAACAACAATAATAATAATAATAATTTATTTTATTAAAAAATGTACAACAAAAATGGGCACAAATACCTTTGAACAATTTGTTTGCAAAGTGAAAGAGAAGGGCAAAATTGTATTTAACCATTTTGGTGCAAAATGGTGCAAAGTGAATAGTATTGCAACATAAAATGGTGCAAAATATAGTGCTAGGTTGGAGAGTTTGCACCATTTTTTGGTGCAAAATGGTGTTTGGGGATAGCATTGGAGATGGTCTTTTGCTCTCAATCATTCTCAAGTTCTTCTGTGAGGTTGGCTTTGAAGAAGCCCAATCTCCTTTTAGCCTTGTTCCAGACCTCTATGTCAAAATCACCTCAACTTGTTACAAGTGAATATTTTCTAGAATCTATAATGTCTACTCTAAGAGGCTTCAAGCTAATACTGCTTCATTGTGTGGTACAAACACAGGCAAGCGCGCGCACAGAGAGAGAGAGAGAGAGAGAGAGAGAGAGAGAGAGAGAGAGAGACTAACCACTGTGTCTACCAAGGGTAAAGTCAGTGGATGTTCTAGCATCAAACCCCCAGCAACATTGAGAATTATTCCCTCCTCAAGCTATGCATATCTCATACAATTAAATGAGGGATATGGATGGAGATAACAAATATTTCCAACTTTGGTCTATAGGAAGTTTACCAGATTATCAATGATGTCATCTGGAATAGCATGAAAATAAACCTGTAGTGTAGAATCACAATTTAAAATTAGTGATACAGTTGAATGGATAAAGATGGAATTATTGTAGAAGATTTAATTTTGCTGGACCTTAGGTATATGTAGAAGTAGACTAGAAAAAAAGATTTAGGTAGATTTAGCTGACTTAGCCCCTATTTGATGGCTATTATTTTGAGAAAATGAAGTTTTGAATAGTGACTTTTTGGAAAAGTAGGAAAAATTTTGAATTTATATGCAAAATATTTATTGTGTAAATGAGTGGTTGAAAATGAGTATGAGAATTAAAGAATTTCGAAATAATGATTGTTAAACATGAATTTACATAGCTGATTTGATAAGCGTGGCTTTATCAATCTTTCGGCTAAAAAAACCATGCTTCATGTCCAAGGCAGTCCTACTCCTATGAGTCAAGGTACCAAGCTAAGCCTAACCATGTGAGAACCATTGTAGGATATTACTTTATACAGGAGTATTGTAGGAGCATCGCAATATCTCACTTTAAGTAGACGTGATATATCATTTTCTACCATAAGTTAAGCCAATTTATTCAATCCCCTACACACACTCATTGGAAGGCTTGCAAAAGGATTTTAAAATATCTTAAAAGCACTCTAGGACATGGATTACTCTTCTCCTCAGCCACTGAACTAAACTTGGAAGGAAATGCCGATGCAGATTAAGCAGGCTCCTTGGACGACATAAAATCAACAAAAGGCTATTGCATTTTCTTGGGGGGTAATTTGGTTGCTTTAAGCTCTAGAAACAAAAGGTAGTAGTCCGCTCCAGTACAGAGGCTGAATATAGGGCCTTGGCACAGGCCACTAGAGAGTTTGATTAGCTGCAATCGGTGTTGGATGAGCTAAGGCTATCTGCTAAGGACGAATCAATACTTCAGCGTGACAATGTTGGTGCTAAATTGCTCACTTCGAACACTGTCTATCATGCTAGATCAAAGCATATAGAAATTGATATACATTATACCAAGCATAAAGTTGCTGCAAATGAATTGGAAGTGCATTCCCACGGAAGAGAAAGTGACCGACATCTTAAGCAAGCCTGTATCAATATCTCAACATTACTACTTCAAGGACAAGCTTACAGTGAAGGATGCATCACAGTTGCATTTGAGGGGAAACGTTGGATTATTATAACTTATTCTAGAATTGACGATTCCTCACAATGAATCGCCATATTTTCTGTTGGAGGAATATTTTTTGCATAGATGTTCTTTGGTCATTCTTGTACAAAAGGATACTGTACATACTCCATTATTGTAGTGAAACATAGAAGAAAATTATATTTCAAAATGCAATGGTAAAAATTTCATGAAACCATAAGGCCATGTCAATTTCGGTCTAATTGTTCTTTCCAAAACTTGTTCTACCGGATCTCATTGTTCTTGTGAGTAAGAGTTTCTTTAAAGCAAGACAAGACGTGTCCAACCACATAAATTGTTGCTTTATTAATCGTACAACATGCATTTTGTAAACTTTTCAACTCAGGCACCAATAATCTCTGAGCAGAAGCAGGTATATTTTCATTTGTTTATTTGAAACGGAAAATAATAGTTGTAATCTCAGAAGTGGATATAGATATTTCATGTGATGTACAATTCCTGCTTCACATGCAAGTTTGTCCAGTTTTTAGATCGCTTGTACATATGCTAATTAAGATGGCCACTAGAGTTTTCCCATGTAAAGTTCTCCGGACAACTCTCTGAGTTTATTTCACATAAGCTACAAACCTAAAGAGAATGAAATGAAATGGCTCTATGTTTGATCTCCCAGCCAGCTTATTGGAAAAAGGAACCTTGAAATCATAAGACCCAACATAGTTACACTATTCTTTATACCACTCTCACAATGGAGAACTGGTTCTGCTTCACTCGTGAAGTTACAGCCACGTCTCTCCATAGAAACTACGATATTTGCTCAATAAGTTGATACCAACCAACGGAGCCCAGATGCACTCCTATTGAGATGGCATGTCCATTTGCGACACGTATTGGTACGCTCCGAGACACATCTGACACTGATAGGAACCTAATTTCTGTTTAATTAAACTTGCAATTGAAGAATATAAATTATTTGCAAGGAATTACAATGGCTTGATGAGCATTCGAGAAGCCAATCTCTCTCCCAATTTTACACCCAAATTCTGCCTAAAATGAAATGAGACCCCTACACCCCTTCCAACGGTTTGGCTTCAACCAATTATTTTTGAAAATACCCATACTACCCTCCCCTAACCTGGAACCTATCAGACCATCATGGCATGTCTTATTCTCATATAATTGTTAAATGTTCGACAATTGAGGGACACTTCTAGATATGCTCAGGCACGAATCCGGCATGCCATGTGGCAAATCACTGATGTGTTGATGTTGTTTTTTTTTTTAAATCATACGTCATGGTGTCTATGTATGTGCTGCTTCACCTATTTATGTCAATGTCCTATTTATTATTGTTCTGTTGTCGAGGTGTACTGAATACAAGGTACAAGTAATACCTAAAGTTTCCAATTTATAGTTCTCTGGATAACTCTATTTGTTTTTCTTGCATAAGCTACTCATCTAAACAAAATGATATGAAATGGATATGTTTAGCACCTGTTTGATGCACATTATTTCAACAAAATGAGTTTTATAATAGTGAATTTTTGGAGAAATTTTTTTGGATTTACGTGCAAAATATTTATTGTGAGATTTGAGTACCAAAAATGAGTTTCATAAAAAATGAGTTTTGTAATAATGAGAATCAAACAAGGGCTTAATCTTCTAGCCAACTTCACAGTAAAAGGAACCTCACAAATCATAAGAACCAGCATAACTACACAAGTATATTACAGTCAAAATACAATAGCATAAAAACTTCATAGCCAAAAGTTGGTACGGTCAATCTCTAAGCAGTCCACTTATTATTGACTAATGGGATTCAGAGTATGTTTGACTGTGCCTAAAAATTTCTTTAAGGAAGTTCATACTTCCAAGAAAATTGAGTTTTGTTAGTAGAAGAAGTGACTTTGAAAATAACGTAGCCTTAAAAGTAAGTTCTACTTTTTGTTCATGCAATACGAGAAGATGCACATACCATATGTTGACCAGTAGCCCTATTGATTTTATCTTTTATACCTACAAAACCAAGTAGATGTGAATAGAAAAAATGATGTACCTCTGCACTTTCCCATCCTCCTTCTCTACTACCTGTTACCAGGTTGGTTACGACTACAGATCCCACAACTCTAGCACTGCCACCAGAATAATCTGCAAAATGAAAATATAATACCACAATTAACTATTTCATACAGTAGAAAATGCTGATGAGAAATTCAATGGACCAAACCTTTGATAAATTGGCGTGCTTCTTCCCTACTTGATGGTTTTTCTCTGATAATCCCTTCATACACCACCACCTAGATATTAATGAGATGTAGGTAAGATAAACTAAAAAAAAAAAATTTCCCAACCAAGAGAAAAATCATCAGACTGAAGAAACCACAACAGTATGATTGGCCACATCTTATTTCATATTGCTTGACCTTAAAGAAGGACATGATACACAATGCATGACTCCTTGAATACATATAGCCCTTGATTGAGCCCCATTCTTTAAAAACTCATTTTTCCCAAACCCATTTTCAACCACACATTCTCTAATAAATAATTTTACACATAAACCCAAATTTTTCCTACTTTGTAACCACACATTCTCTTCAAATCACTATTACAAAACTCATTTTTCCTCAATCAAGAGGATAATTTTGATAAACTTTTAGACCAATCCAAGTAATTAATATTTTATATATTGAGATGCCCGGTTAAAATATTGTGATATTTGCAGGAATTGGAAGAATATGTTATAAAATTTAATTTTATGAAGATACCCTAGAGAAACAAGATCATTAAGTTGCTGCAAAAGGAAGATTAGCACAAAGAGAAATGAAACTATTAAACTTTGAAGTTGATGTTTAAATGATGTTGATTTTTCAAGGGACATCTTTCTAATCAAAAGCTTCCCAAAATGATGATAGACGCTCTAATAGCACTTTCATGCATTCTGAATTATGAGCATAATTGTTTAGATAGAGAAAATTGAAATGATCTTATATGATGCTAGGCAAGTGTTGAACTTTTCACTGAATCTACATCCTCCCTTTTTAGTGGAAAAGTTGACACGCAATACTTCCATTAAATGAAATACGAGTTCGTGTCCAGTAATTCACTTTTCACAAAGGAATAGCATGGAGGTCATATGTTCATAGCAATTGATATGGTTGGGAAGTGTTTATAAAAGGTTTAAATTATAAATTCTACAAATGAGTGGTGGATAAGTGGATAGTACTTGCAGATCCCTCGAAACGTGTGAATGAAAAGTGGTTTGACTATTTATAAACATGAGGCAAACATAGGAGTAACATTTTTGTAAATTTTCATAAGGAGAATATGCAGTGAAATTCAGACTTTGAGATCAAGAAAATTAAATGACCCTTGCACAAAGCTCATGGCGACTTTGAACTCTAGATTTCTTAAATTGAAGATTGGAATGGAGCAATTCAAAAGAATTCAAAAATTGTTATGCCATTGAGTAACAATATGGAACCTTGTATACATTGATGCAAATCAAGCAACATGACTCATAAGCCCTTTCACAATGCTCAAATGGTCCACCAAGAACTTTTTTCAACAAAAAATTGAACAGTAAAAAATAACAAGGACGAAAAGAATAAATATCCATACCGTATCTGCAGTAATTAGCAGTGTAGGACATGTTAATTCCTTTAAATGGTCAGTAATTGCAAGCCTAGACATAATTGCTTCAGCCTAACAAATTAAAATATCAAAACTATCATTCACATCCAAACCAAAACAACAATAATGCAAACTTTTGTAGGGTGCATTTTGAGTCAATTAAAACGCTTCTAATGTAATGTCTCGAATTTTTACTACTAGTCGTTATATTTAAATTTAAGACTTAAGTGTCGCTGTTATTAAAGTCTAATGACCTTATTGGTTATTGGCCTAATCTAATGACTTTATTAAAGTCAATTGTTTGATGACTTAAGTAGAGAGTTATCTTGAATGTTAGATGAAATCATGCGTAAAATATATGTAAATATGCCAATTAGTCATGATTTAAGATTTATTTGACCACTTTCATTATTCACACTATATTTCAAGCCAATGTAATTGAATTGATCACATAAATAAAGGTAATTTATTTGACCACATGCATTATTTACACCAAGTTTCAAAACAAGTCAATTGATTTGACCACATGATTAAAACTATTGATTTGACCACTTTCAAGACAATACACCATTTATACATTGACTATGCCTAACATGTAGTCATTTCCTTTCACTTTTCTATACATGGTCCAAAAATTTACACTATAAATAGGAGACAAACCCAACAATACAGAGTACCCCTCACCAACTATTTACACTCTCCCTATCTATCTCTATCACTTTGTCTCTCTACCTTTACTCTTTCTCTTGTCCTTTTCATATAAAATATAGTCACACACTTACACAATCACACGTGAATACTCAACCCCACACGCAACTCAAGGATTTCTCTCCAACAATCACTTCTTCTATCATTTTTATTTGACAAGTGAAAAGGTAAGTGTGTTATTACGTTATTACGTGGATAATCATATATATGTTATTTCAAGCTATGTTAAGTTATGATTCGTATTATGTATAAGATTTGTAACGACGGACTGGAATATAGTAGCGCTACAAATGAAAATTTGGTACTAAGTTAGGCTCACTTTTCATATCTCCATATGCAAGTATGAAATTTTCCTTGAAATGCATGTATAAGAACAAAAATGACTTAAGCACACTTATTAAATTTTATCTCACAATATGTTTTTTTCCCTTTTCAGAAAAATAATGATTCGAGGTGGTCGATGCGGAGATGAATGCAATCGTGGGATATTTAAAATAATTTTCATGGAGTTATATTGAATTTTATTTAATTTATGTTGAGGTCATTTTAAGATTTCTTTATGTCAAACGTATTTTCTTTAAAAATACGTTAATTATGAATAACGTTGAATCGTAATTATTTTTATAAATATCCTATTTATTCATTTCAACCATTTTATTTAAGTTTAATTTAAATTTTAGTGACACTCAAATTGTTAAGAATTTGGGTTGTCGCATCTAAGACTAAGATCCTAGCATGTAAGGCATGTAGAAAAGCTATTCCATTACATTAAAAAAGTTTATATTCCTTCATTGAATGTCATATGTTGTTCTGTTTATGCTATAAGCAATTTACATGAGACACAGAAACTGGAGAGTGAAGACTGGTATTATGTATTAAAGACTTGCAACTTTAAGAGGAATATGAGAATACAAAAATTAAATATAATTAACATGCAAGGGTCATTGCTTGATTTATTTGAGAGGCGCACAAATTAAGTATTTTTATTGGCATATTTTATTGTTTGTAACGTCTCAAAATGGTTGCCATTGACATGGACATAAATCAAAACTCACAAGTAAATTTAATATTAAGGAGTAATCTATATTTCTCCCTAATTCAGCATTTCTTGTCTAGAGTATTCACTTGAACTAAAATTTTAGTCTTCAAACATGCCTATTTATACACTTTGAATCTTTCTAAGCCCTTGTTTAAGCCACATTATTTAATAAAAATAGATTTTGGAATAGTGAATTTTAGGAAAAAGATTTAGATTTGCGTATAATATTATTTTATTAAGAAAATATGTGGTTGAAAATGAATTTGGGGAAAGACGTATTATTGGAAAATGGGGCTCAAACAAGGGCTTATCTTCCTTTTAAACCAACAAAAGAAAAAGGTGGCAACATTTTATATTTATATTGAAACCACCCAAATTACAAGCTTCATGAGAAATGATGGAACTGCAGAGATAATTATAAATACCATGCCATAATTGGGCACTAAGCCACTTTTACCATCTCCTACGACCTATTTAGAGATCAGATAGAGCACCTCAGCTTTTTAAAGTACTAAATATCCAGAGGCTTGAAAAAGTTGACCACCATAGTTAATAATGATGCAGATATCACATCTAAAATTCAACTTACAAATGATGCAACTTGAACATTAAAAATTTAAAACAACATATAAATTGAGCTTGTAAACCATAAGAAAGATGAAAAGGATAAGTGCAATTTTTTTAAGTAGAAACGAGTTCAAATGCAGGATGTGTTAAGACATAGAACTTAGAAGTATAAATCTAGAATGATAGTAATCAATTCAAGTGTATTCATGCCTTCGCCTCCGCTAGAGCCATTACAAGATCCTCTGGTTTTTCCTTCCTGATACTTTTCTCATCTATATCTGCAGACTGAGCCTCAAAACAAGACAAATTACTGTCACCGTTGTAAAATTAAACACAGTGATGCTGTAATGATAAATCTTGTTGAACTGTATTAAACACTTTAAACATTAAGGATAAAATTTTATTTTTAAGACATCTCTTATACTCCCTCCATCCTGTTCTAATTACTGTACTTCAATTTCCTAAGCAACTCAAGGAATATAAAAAAATTTAAGTCATAGAGAAATACAAGTTACTATTACTTTAAGATATTGGTATTTTTAAATTACACACAACAACAAACTAAGTCCTACTCCAAATGAATCCTGTTTTTCCTCTGGAAAGATGCAAAGCAACTACATCCTTGAAATTTTTCAAAAATTGATCATATTGTCTGAGGGAAGGAATAGCATTTCTGAGATAATGGACAAATAAATAATACCCAGTCTCAAAATTAAGAACGAAGTGCAAAAAAAAAAAAATTGCATTTTCACTAGAAACAAACAAGCAGTCGAAAGTGGGCATTCGTCCCCGAAATAGATTGTATACATCAAGTTTAGCCTAGCATGATGATATATGTGATATAATTGGTGAAATGAAAAGTACCATGATTGTGAATTCATAACCCATCTCCGACAGAATTTGTCGACGAGCCATTGAAGATGAACCCAATATTATCTTTTCAAAATGGAGACACCGTACCACATTACAAGCCGGCTCAAAAATCAAAATGTAATAAATAATTCGGAGCGCAAACCTGAAATGACTGATTCATTGGAGGCATTTTGTTGGTTTCAGTCACCTCACCTCCTCGCTTACCCCGTGGGAGTCAGTCCAATGGACGGTTAGCTTACAAGATAAGCTGACACATCCCTCCCTGCAAGGCTGCGACTGCGACTGAAAATATACGTTAATTAACAAAAAAAAATTATTTAAAATAAGTTTTACCTAAGCCCAAGCGTGCTTTGATAATGGAATGAAATTATCAATACATATTCTCTTTTCGTAGGTGACATTATTTTGGAAGAATGTAATTTGAAATAATAAATTGATTGATAATGTGTAGTTGAAAAAGAAAGAAAAATTATTGATGTTATGAAAAATATTATTTTATTAAAGAATGTGTAATTAAAAAGAGTAAAAGAATGAAAATGAAAATTTTAATATGGCTCAAATATGGGCTAAATTTGTAAATTAAATACAAATTAGTAAATAGTCAAATAAATGCAACCCTAGACTATTGTTCTCTTTAACCCTAACTTTTATCTATGTTCATGTTTGGCCCTCATTAAATTTTAATTCATTTTTCTCTTTCCTTGTATCAACTACACATTATGTCAATAAAATAATATTACACATAAATTCAAAAATTATCTTTACCTGTTAACCATACACTCTTCAAAAAATACTATTCCAAAATCAAATTTTTTAAATAATGGAGCTCAAACAAGGACCATAAATATTGGTTTTCGATTTTCAATAAAATATGTACAAATCAATTGACTAGTCTATTTTCTTCATTTTTCTCTTTAATTTATCACACATCATTAATTCAAAATCTAGTAGTTGAGTGAGCAAAGTGTTCATCTTTTGACCCCACAAACCTTTAACCAAGTTGAGACATTTAAAGAAGATGAGAGATTTTAATCAATTGCGTTTATAGAGAGAGACTCTTTTTTCTCGTTCAGAGAAAATGTCACTATTTTTTAACTTTAAATTATATAATAGAGCGGTAAATGTTATCTTGACCTATACCAATTGAATGACATGGTTGAATGTAACTTTTTATTTCGTATAATATTTTCAAAAAGAATATTTTTTTTATTCTCTTAAATGTAAGAATTAAAATCTATTTCTTGAAAGAATATTGTAGCATTATCACGTATTGATATATTCAAGAAAAATATTTTATTATTACTTTTGAAAAAGGATATTATGTTTATATTCCTTTTATCTTTAAATATTACATGGCAATAAAGTATATCTCCCATTTGTTAGAATAAAAGGAAATAATATCACATCTATTGGACGAAATAATATACCGTTCACTTTGTTGCTGATATTTTCCTCTCAGCGTCCATCGATTATATGTTTCTCTACTACTACAAGTTACTCGAACTTGTTGAAGCAATTAAAGAAAGTGTTTTTATTTATTTATTTGGAATATGTGCGTGTTTCTGAAGTAATCAAAGAATGTGCATGTTTCTAAAGTAATCAAAGAAAGTATTGAAGTAATTAAAGAAAGAATTAACGTGAATTCATGTTTATATTTTAAATTCATTTCAATTAAGAGATGAGCAAGAAAGGAAAAGCATGGGATATAATTTCCATATAGGAAATTAAATGCTCAATCTGGATCACTTTTATTTGTACCCGTACACATCTTATTGGTACAAAAATGGCCTCAGAGCCAGTATTAGGACAGAGAGAAGCCCTTTTGTTCTATGCCTTTCCATCTATTGGATAAGTAGTGGATTATTGGTTTTTAGGTTAATGTTACAAGGCTTACATGAATATCTTCCCTTTTGGCGGAGTCACTTGTCCTTCCATCTATTGGATAAGGAGTAGTGGATCATTAGTTTTTAGATTAATGTTACAAAGCTTACATAAATATCTTCCCTTTTGGTGGAGTAACCTGCTCTTCCCTCTAGACCCCTGTAAATGATGTTCTTTCCTCTATATTTACCATTCTACCCTATACTACCATATGTAGTAGGGGTGAGAGCTTGTGACAACTCATCAAGAGATGCGATGGCAGCACCCTAATTGAGCTAAAAATAGGAAATAAGTTTTTCACTCAATGTAGAGGACTTATGAGTTCCCTAGGTACTCCCCAGGCCGACGATAAATAGTGATGATGCACCAAGAAAAGAGGTCAAGCCGATACGACCTACTTGAACAATCACCTCTCATACATATTTTGGTACGTTCCAGAATCCTTCTACCTATGTCCCGGGCTCCATAGCCAGATCATAATCTGGTTTGGTTCCAATGTCAAAAAAATTAGCCAATACCATTATGATGTAGTTTAGGGAATGATAATAATCAAAAGAAGAGATAGTGTCATAGTCAAAAAAGCTTTTAGTCAGTTCCGCTCGTTGTTTTCTCAACATCTTCCAGTTCTTCTTGGAACGTGGTGATCTCACTCGAAATCTTCTTTTTCAAGTGTTAGTAGCGGAATGTTCTATCAAACAAGGAAGGTTTTTCGCTTTCTTTCTTCGGTAGGGAATTGCTTCCTAAGAGCAGACCTCACTTGTCATCTAT
This sequence comes from Fraxinus anomala, assembly GCA_903798345.1. Lineage (NCBI taxonomy): Eukaryota > Viridiplantae > Streptophyta > Magnoliopsida > Lamiales > Oleaceae > Fraxinus > Fraxinus anomala. The sequence goes on from CAIGRN010101515.1 coordinate 25,878, forward strand.
CAGAAAAAACTAGGAAGGCAAGAGTTTTAAAGAAAGTATTGAAGTAATTAAAGAAAAAATATCAATGTGAATTCATGTTCATGTTCAATTTTTCTTACTATTGTTATGATTATGCAATTTATACCAAGTACATATATAGGACCATATTAACGAGATTGCAAATGTGTCAATCATTTATGTAAAACTTGGGTTAAAATTTTGAATGATCAATGAACTTTACACAAAGTTTTCAGTGGTTCAATAAACTTCAAAAATTTCCTATTAGTCACTGAACTTTTCAATATGCAATCCCATCCCATCACTTTCTCAATACCCATTTTAAGAAGTGACTAAATGTTTAACGTGCCAAGCAGAAATGCTTATGTGGCACGCTATTATTGTTAATTGATGTTAAATTATGAAGTTGTTGTTGACGTGAACAAAAGTAGTCTTTCAAACATGTTTTTTACACTTTAAAACCCCAAAAAAGGGGGAAATAGATACAAACATTACAAAACCAAAATTGACCACCCCAAATTAGTCCCCGCATCCTCTACAAAAACCTAAATCGCCTCCCCAAAATCTATAATCTTTCCAAAACATAGTACAGTGGACATAGACATAATGAATCCATGGGACATGAGGCGGTTCAGTGGCACCTTTACGTTAAAGAGGTGTTTTCTGGTGAGTTGGACCATGGAGGAGTTGCAGTCAACCCAATTACCCATTGTGTCTCCATCTCTTGAATAAAAAACAGATGGTTCCATCTCACAATTTGCTTTCTTGATTGCATTTACTTATTCATTTTCGTTGACATCATCATCTTTAAAAATTATTAACTTAGTTAAAATCGACTAACTCATACAAAACGGTAATCAATAAATTATATTTAGCCCCTATTTGGCCCCCATTTTGGGGGGTTGAAAATTTTTGGAATAATGATTGATGGGAGAATGTATGAGTAATATTATTTTATTTGATGAATGTGTGGTTGAAATGAAGAGAGAGAAAAAATTAATGTAATATAATGAAAAAAATGGGGGCCAAACGGGGGCTTAATTCACATACACAATCTCGATCCAAGATGGAATCCGACATCTAGTCGTGTCGAGTATACGGAACGGCTAATTCACGTGAGCACAAAACCTCGACCCTCATCCTCAATCGACGACGTCAACTCAGTTAGAACTTCAAGCTGACATATGCCAATTCAACTAATTAATAATCATGTGATGAAATTTTGAAATGACTTACAATATAAATCGTAAATGTGTAATACACCCGAGGGTCGTTGATGAGAACTGATAATAGTTTGTTAGATGGACATTAATCTGCTCGAGATGCTCGTCAATGATGCATCTGAGGGCAGTATGTCTCCTCTCGCCTAGCAAATCGGGTACCTAAGATGGGGATAGTCTCATATGCCTAGATCTGCAACACATATAATTATTATTTATAAATTTAGTATAAAAAATATTTTAACGTTGATTATATTAAATATTTACTTGCACTGTCAAGAAAAATTCATAAGTATCGAACTTACGCGTGGACCCCTTTGGGTTCGAGTGTGATCTAGTGAAAACTTGAATGGTGTCCTCAATACATCTCCAACCCCACGGATAGTTATTGAAAGCATCAATATGGTCAACAACTTCCAAATGGAAAAAGTCGATTGCAGTCTTCTTGTAATGACAGTTCAGCATGCTCTCAAGGATGTAGATCAGTCCTAACTTTAATTTGTCCAACATTTGGTCGCACTCACTGATTGCGCCGATCAATTGTGGTAGAAGCACCATCCCATGTCCCTGAAAATATGTCTTGTGTAGCCTATTACTTCTTTGAGTACCGTCAGTAGTTGCCTCGTCACCTGTTATCCTTAGTTCAGTCATGAAGGCAAACTCAAACATGGAAAAAGTATCGACCTTGTCCCCAAGGTCGAAGTGAAGGGCATCACCGTCGACTAGCCTAAGCAGTCAACATAGTAATGCATCAATAATATGTCTGAAGTACAATACCTCTCTCAACTGATACATGGCCCACAAGAAGGACTGGCGTAGGATATCTATGTGCTGATCATCCAGCAACTCCAACACAATAATAAAATTGTCAAAGCTACTGTTTTATGTACATTTTCCCATTATCTGTCACAACGCCACAACTAGATGGTACTCAATCCTACAAAAATTCAAATATTAGAACATTTAACAATAGATAATGGAATAAACATAATTTTAAAAAATTAAGCAAACCAAATTACAGACAAAAATTTTAAAAAAATTAAATAAAATAATAAATATTTTACAAAAAAGGAAATTATGAAAATTAAACAAAGAATATAAATATTATTTAATTAAAATTGAAAAAAAAATTAACAAAGAATATAAATATTATATAATTAAAATTAAAAAATAAATTTTATCATAAAAAAGAAAAGAATTAAAAATAATTTTAAATTGAAAAAAATGAAAAAAAAAATGCCTTTTGGCCGACTGTCGATTGTTAACAGTCGAAAAAAAAATTTTAAATAAAAAAATTTAAAACTATTTTAAAAAAAAAATATAATAAAAACAAAACAAATTAAATAAAAAGAAATTATGAAAATTAAATAAATAATATAAATATTATTTAATTAAAATTGAAAACATTAAATTAACAAAGAATATAAAATTATATAATTAAAATAAAAAAATTAATTTTATCATAAAAAAAATTTAAATTGACAAGAAAATGAAAAAGGGGCCTTTGGGCCGACTAAATAGTCAGCTCAAACAGTCGATTCTTAAAAGTCGGTTTGGCCGACTGTGATTTACAATCGCCCAAATTCAATTGTTTCTTTTCATTTCCGACGAGATTAAGATCGAAAAACATCAAATATATGTATTACACCAAATAATTTACCTAAATAATGAAGACTAAACGTTATACATAACAATTTAAGACACAAAAAATGAAAAATCAATCTCATAATTTAAAAAAAAAAAAAGAAGAAGAAGAAAAAAAAGCCTTGTTGAAAATAATGTCCGGTGTGTGGTGGTCGGTGTTGAATTTGACTGTTAGATGCTTTTTCGACTGAATCCCATATGTGGACTATGGTTAGTGTTGATTTTCCTTCCTCTCAAACAGTTTGTGTAGAAGATAAAGATATTTTTGGATTTTGATATTTAATTTAACCTTTTTATATGTTTAAGCTAGTATGGAAATATGGCTGGTCAACCGATCATTTTCTTGTATTTCCTCCATCCATTAATGACAATAGCGTGCCATATAAGCAATTTCATTTTCCACATCACATGTTCCGTCACTTTTTAAAATGATCTTTGAGAGCGCGATGGATGTAATTACATATTAAAAAGTTCACTCACTAATAGAGAAATTTTTAAAGTTCAATGACCCACTGAAAACTGTGTAAAATTCAATGGTCATTCAGATTTTTGACCCTGCAAAACTATGTTTTAATTACCGTGCACGAAAATTTTAAGGTATTCGTCTAATAGTACTTTATTGTGAAATTTTAATTCATAATGTCTCATCATTATTTTTTTATGTTTAACAAAAAAATTATAAATTATTGAATCTGTACTTAATTATAATGTTGTTATTGAAGAAGTACAATATTATAATATAATTCTTAAAGAATATTTTTGTTATCATTCCTGAAAAAGTACAAATCTTCGTATTAATATTATAGGATAAAATTAAGCTATAAGATTTTATTTAATAAAGCAAACTTTCTATTATATTAAGTTAATATTTCAATAGAATATTAATTGATCTCAAAAGCATAATTTTATGAGATTTAATATTTTACGAAATCTATTATATTTTGCTCTTGATGAATAAATTCTTACCTAATAAGAAGAAAACTATTTAGTCTTGAAGACATATTTCGAAGAATATCATATTGTCAAAACAAATGAAAAAAATATTCATGGTCTATATGTGCAATTTATGAACTAATGTGCATCCCTGAAGGAAACTATATTGCTCATGTTCTGTTGACATCGATTAATTTGACTTCTTAATTGGTTCTTATATAATTATATAATGTTTAATCATTTATTTGAAAATTAATAATATTTTCTTTGATTCATTTTGTAGTTATTTATAATTTTTCTAGATTTTTTAATTTGTGAGGCTGCAATTTTTTGTTGTGAACGTCTGTTAATGTGCTTGTGTAGTAAATAATTTATTCTATCAATTTACTTTAATTTATCTCATAAAGAAATATTCGAAACTTCTGGTATAAGAAAACCTCTTGCGCTTCACTATTATTATCACCATCCTCAAGCAATTGGTCAAGTAGAAGTCATTAACAAAACCATCAAGCACACCTTAAAAAAAATTGATGCCTCCAAATGAGTATAGGTTGACAAGCTAAAACCACAAGCCGAATTACCACCGGAAAATCCCTTTCTCTATGGTCTATGGAGCCAAAGCTATGAGTCCAATTGAGGTAGAATTATCCCTACCTCGTCACTTACACTTCATTGAGATCGTCAATGACGAGTTGAAGAGGTATGAGCTCAATTTTCTTGAAAAAATATAAAGAATGACTCAGAGGTGAAGCTTACCTTCTATTTGCAAAAGATGATTTGCTACTACAATACTAAAATGAAAGAAGATATCATTTTGCATAGTTGACCTAGTCTTAAGGGAGGTACTCCACTCCTCAAAAGAACTAGGTGTAGGTACACTTGGCTCCAATATGAAGGGCCCTTATTGCATCAAAGAAGAATTTTGACCTACAACGTATGATATTGAAGACTTGGGTAGAAAAGCATGACCTCACATACGAAATATAGAGCACCTGCGCAAATACTACCAATGAACAAGGCTCATCTTTTTAGCTACCTTGAAACCTATGAGACAAATCTCATTATCGCATAGATGCACCATCCACAATGCAGGAAGCCATTGGCATAGATAAACCATCCATTATGCAGGAAGTCTTTTGTCACCTCGACAAAAAAGGTGTGCAACATCCTAAATGGAGTCTACCTTGGAACCTATGAGGCACACTTTATAATCTCCCATATGGATGTACCATCCACGATACAGAAAGTCCTTGTGTAATGCCCCCAAAAATTTTATAAAATATAATTTATTTGTCTTATATGCTATATATTAATATAGTGAAACGTTGAAAGATTAAAGTAAAGTATGTCTTAAATTCTTTTTATTTTGACCAAATGATTAGATTTTGATAGGAAAAATAAGTGTATCGAAATAGAACTCTTTTTGTAGCTCATAATTAATTAGAAGTTTTCAACACGAGAAAAAATTATTTTGAATTAGACTACATCAGTTACGTCCGATTAAACGAATAATAGGTTAATAGAGTTGGTGGGGGCTTGCAATATTAATTGAGTAAAATTCTTTTCCTCTTTTAAATTCTACCACACGTGATTTTTATTTGATATACAAAACAATAGTGTAGTACAATTCAAATGTCATTTTTTGAAACCAAGTCTATGTTGGTCACGTGTCCTATTTTAAAATGAAAATTTTAATTATATGATTGGTAATTAATTAAATTTGGTTTATGTTTTAAATTTTTATGGTAGCCACGTGTTTGATGATAAATATTGATTTTAATAATGATAATCTTTTTGTGATTTGGATAGAGTTTAATTGTAATCTTAATTTGAAAAAATTTAATAGTAATCATAATTCTATTATTTGAAACCAATTCTTATCCAAATTTTTTAAATTACATCGTTTTTCAATTCTAGTTGCATACAAACTCGATTGAGAATTTCAACTATAAATATTGCAAAAATTCCCATTATTTCACCACAAAATAAAGAAAGCCATGATAGAGAGACATGGGAGAGGAAAAAGTATCGAAAAAAATATGATAACTTTTACGTGTAAGATTTTATTCTTTTCAACATTTCAAAATCAAGATAAGATATTTTTGTACAAGTAGTTTGTTTTCTTATACTTTTAAATTCAGTAAGTTATGAATGAATTGCTAGTGGATCTTCGGATTATTTATTAAGGGTGTGTTTGAGCCACATTTGGAAGAATGAATTCTGGAATAGTAGATTGATGGAGAATGTGTGGTTGAAAAAGAAGGAAAAGTTATTGATGTGATGAAAAATATTATCTTATTGAAGAATGTGTGGTTGAAAATGAGTAGAAAAATGTGAATGGAAATTTTAATATGGCTCAATCAGTGGCTTAATGTTATCGAAAAAATATATTTTTGTCAAAAATTTTCATAATTTACCCTTATTTAATTTTTAATAATTAGTAGTAAATTGAGAAAATTGGTTATAATTAGACAAATTAAATTATGGTATATTAGTAAACGAATAAAATAAAACATTCTTAATAAAGAAATATGACTATATAATTGGAATAAGAAATTAAAGAGAGTCGGACTATATAAATGGGATGAAAAGAGTATCATTGTTTAATTAAAGAGAGAAATTTTCTACGAGTAGTTGCAATTTAATTTGTTCCATTTAACAATTAAGTAGTACGTAAAGACTTTACAGGTGCATACTAGGGGTAAACAAAAAATAAAAATCGCCACCAACGAATCGAAACCATTATCTAAAAATTGTTCTATTTAGTTTTCGATAGTTGAAAATCGCTTGAAACAAATCCAACATTGCACCCAATTGGTAAATGAAATGGTTATTGTTTTGTAAGGAATTTCCTAAATAGCTTAAAATTATTTGGTTTGATTATAGTTCAAAAATCACTCAAACCAAAAATGTGTTCACACACAATATGTGATAGTAAAAATTGAAGGCTACATTTTTTTTAAAAAAGAATTTAGTATACATGATTTAAAGTTTCAAATTAGTTATATATGTTATGTACACGTTCAAATATTTAAAAATTTATAAACTAAAGCAAGATGTTAAAAACATGTAATTTTATCAATTCAAATAAATTAGTCAAACAACCGTATACATTTGTTCATTAAAATATTACACATCTTCAAAACTTATGTATAATAAACGATGACGATGTTGTATAATAGAATGCCATGTTATCGTGATATATTAGTCATTGCAATATTTCAAAATAAAATAAGTAAGTTTATATTATTAAAATTTAAAATGTGTCAAACGTGCCCTATATATAACATGTCAATTTATATTTTTATAGTTTCCTTTGAAAGAATTAAATTGAAACTATTCAAAAAAAAATTATCATTTTCTCCGCAATGAAATTTTTAGGTATATCAATTTCATTTTAGATGATATATTGCTCAAAAAGTGGCCAAGAGGTAAATGTGATACTCAATTTTAGAATTATGGGAGGTTCGTGATATTTTTGAAATATAAAAACATGTCTCTGATATTGTTGACCGGTGAGGTGGGAAATGGATATCCCACGTGAAGAAGTATCTGGCGAGATGAGGAAAGAGACGATGCATGCAGATTAAGGAGGCAAGTCCACTTTGAAAAAACAGTTATACCTTCCCTGTTGAGGCTGACGTAATAACATCTCACGTAGCGAAGCATCACGAGGCATTTCGTGAATTGGGGGATGGACATACCACGTGACAAGGTATTTGGCAAGATGGGGAAAGATGTGGATCGTGCATGTTAATGACATAAATCTCCTTTCGGTAAAGTAGATATACCAAGGCTGATGCAATTGATAAAGTAGGAAAAGCTACTCTCCCTTGTCTTTCTCCATTGTTGACTCAGCTTGTGCTTGTCTAGGAGAAGTTTGGTATCCGAACTCATAAGAACTGGAATTCATATGCTTTGGTTTTGACACTTGTGTCAAGGCACAATAAAAGATGGTAAGCTGTCTCATAGAGCGAGAAATAAGTATCTCACATGGCAAAGCACATTGTAGAGCAAGGAATAAACATATCGTGTGGTAAGGCATCTCTTAGAGCCGGAAATTATTATAACCATCTTGTGTAGTGAGACATCTCGCAAAGTGAGAAATAAATATCTTGTATGGCAAAGCATCTCACAGAGCGAGTAATAAACATAACCATTTCACGTGGCGAGTCATCTAGCACAGTGAGAAATAAGCATCTCACACAGCGAGACATCTGAAATGGAAATGAATAAACATCTTACATGATGAGACTTATCTAACAGAAAGGAACAACATCAAGTTGATGACTCGTCTCGAACTATCAGAGACTTATAAATTAGTGAGACCGTGAGCTTGTAGCTCATCTCTGATTATTAGAGGCTTATAAGGTATCTTCGAAAAAAAGAGGTCTTATAGATGTGCTTGACAATAAGTGGCTCATCTCGAACTATTAGAGGCTTATAAGTTGACCTCGAAGGGACGAGGTCTTATAGATGTGCTCAACAATAGTGTGAATACGAGTTGGAAACTTAAGTATAACAATCTCACATATCAAGGCATCTCGTAAAGAAGTAATAAAAGTCTCACATGATGAAGTATTTCGCAATGTGAGGAACAAATATCTTACATGGCAATACATCCCACAAAGCGACGAACAACATTAAGTTGGTGACTCATCTCGAACTATTGAAAACTTATAATCTAGTTTCGAAAGGACAAGGTCTTACAACTGTGCTCGTGAGACTGTGAGCTGATAGCTCGTCTGAACTATCGAATGCTTATAAGCTTACCTTGGAAGGACAATGTCTTATAGTTGTACTCAACAATAGTGAGATTACATGTGAGACATATTACAGAGCGAGTAATGAGCATCTCGAGAGACGAAAAATAAGCATCTTGTTAGGCAGGAAATAAACATCTCATGAATCGAGGAACAAATATCCTACCAAGCCAAAGAATATGCATCTCGCAAAGTGAGAAATAAACATCTCGCGAGGTTAGGAATAAACATCTCATACAACCAAGAAATATACATTTTAGGAGTTGGGGAATAAACATCCCACAAGGCAAGGCATTGTGCAAAGCCAAAGAATATACATCTACCTAAGCGGGAATAAACGTCTTGCAAAGCCAAGGAATATAAATCTCATGTGGCGAGGAATCTTGTAATGTGAAGAATAGTCATCTTGCAAATCAAGGAATCATCTCGCAAAGTAAAGAATAAGCAATAAGAAATCTCCAAGTTGCCCTCGAAATAATAAGAAAATCATAAGCTAGTCTCGAGGTGTGAGGACTTATGGGTCGTCTTCAGTAATAAGAAAAGCACGAGATAAAATGCAAGGATATATAAGCTCAATTTTAATAAAAAAAATAATGAGCTAGCCTCGATGTACGAAGACCGACATACTCGCGTTCAATGATAAGAGAATCACGAGTTAGAGAGTAATGATTGATAAGTTCATTTTCATTAATAAGAAAACCATGAGTTAAGGCTCATATTGAGCAATTAGGATGATTAATAGGGCTTTAGAACAAGAGAAGTCCCAACTAGACATTTTGTTGAGCCCTTGTACGATACTCCATAGATAATGCAAATTTGTTGACCTCAAAATTTGTCCAAAATGAGTGATCAATAGAATTCTGACCATATATGCATCACTTGCACACTGGAACACACCGTTAGAATATAAAGGTTATCGTCCCAGAAAAAGGTTCGACCATTGTTTGTATTCTGACAGTTAATTTAACTACCGAAATGAGATAGAATCAGTTCAAGAAAGATAATGAGAGGAAAATTGGTTAGGGTTTAGAGTGTATATTCCTTGAGTGTAAAATCGTGACCCGTATACAAAGGGAGGGAAATGGGCTAAGAATGGCTAGTGGATCGGGTCCAAGTTCAAAAAGAGGTTGTTTGATTTGATCGACTTAATTCAATTGTCATCATCGATGTCCAGTCAGCTATTGCGGAACCCTTTCCATAACATGCAATGTCACGTATTTAAGCGTATAAAACACAATTTGTACACTAGCAATAAAACTTTAGAGGTCGAGTACTATCATGAACACTACAAATTTTCAGGTAAATGTTTTAAGAATTAAACTTGGCCAAGCATTTCGTTTGCCTTTTATATAAGCAGTCCATTCTTCCAGGTAGACCTACGGAAAAGGAGACGGGGAAGCTACCCGTGGATCATTCACCCGATTGGTTCATGCTTTAAGTGGCTGAGATTTAACGGGCAGGATTTATGTTCATGCTTTAAGTGGATGAGATTTAACGGGCAGGATTTATGGGCAGGTACTTAACTATCGGTGCAATACTCACCACTCAGCAGATTCTCTCTCTTTTGATATTGCATCCAATAGTAACGTAGCATCTGATTACAATCCAACTTTAAATCAAGACCGACCAAATCCAATACGTGGCTTAATCAAGTGCCAGATTTATATTCCAATCTTTTCAGATACTTTAATTTCCACTTGGGGTCCATATATCAATTGGTGCTTATCATATGATTGAATTATTGAATCAATGATTATGCATATTGCATCCGCATGTACATGTATACAACATACATAATTTTTTGTTGCATACGTGTTGTTCTCTCATTGGTTTGAAACATAAACATTTATCAATTCCACAAAAATTTAAAATTACCCTTTAAATACATTTTTAACACTTCGAGCGTTCGGAACAATAAACCTCAAATTTAAAAATAATAGATAATATTTGAAATTTTTTATTATTTAATATTGTCTAATAATATATACCGAATATGTCAGTGTATATTCGGTATCACTGCTCTTTAGTAAACATGATTTTTAAGTAATTTTTTTCCTTTTTTTAATACTACCCAGTAATATTATTTCAAATTTATAATTAAAAAGATATTCAAATTGAATATATTAGTTTGATTATGTACATTTATAAGACATATGTTCTCAACCTATCTTCTATTATTAATTTACAAAAATATATATTATTTGGTCGGGTAATATAGTGGCTCATCTATTTAAGTTGATTTTTTTTTTTTTTGGCTACTGGTTCCAAAGTACTTTCTATTTCAGTTGATTGTATTAAACAATTCTTATCACCTAGTATTCTTGATGATATTGATTAGTGAAATTTGATATTTTTCGTTATATATATTCCCAAGTCGATAATTATGTGTATAACTCGTAATATTGATACTCAAAACGGTTGAAATAAAACAATCAATTTTGATATCTATAGATCATTTAAAGGATTCACATTGGATACCCATATTCGTACATAATAGATCCATATTTCACACAATCAAATTCCCAATAGAATAATCTAGAAGAATGGAAAGTGACTTGACGTGGTGAAAATCCCAAACAAACTCTCTAAATTAATAAAATATCAAATTATAGAGATTAGGTCGAATAAATAAGCAAGAAAGGAGGTGAATTGGTAAACATCGTGGCGTCATAATAGCCGTCCATGCTATTTTAGTATCAATTTTTATGGGCCCTTTAAAAGTTAGTAGACAAGCTTTGGACGGTTGGAATTGACCATTAACAAACAAGTGCGCCAATGGTTTTGAAGCATCTGTGTCACGTGAATTATAGAATAATATTAAAGTGTTGAAGGGGCAGGGGAAAGTTTGTTGTTACATGAAAACGTTTATTAAAGATGTAAGAATAAAAGTGTGCAGTGGAGTGTAGGCTCATAGGAGAAAATTGACTTGAATAATTTAGGATTGGTTTTTTTATACTTTGATGATATAACCATTTAAGGTGACACCTTTTAATTCAAGTCTATTCCCATATTAACTTTGGAGCTACAAATTGATACGGAAAGCAAGTCTCATAGCGAATATGAGATCAACCAACAATGCTGAGCAAATATATCCCAAACTCATACAATGAGATAAATGAGCTTGAATGACCAAAGCTCAACTCCAAGAATACATCAAAGCACCAAGAGGTGAAACAAGGTAACTCAAAGAGACAAAGGCTCGCAAGGCTCATGCAGTGTTCATGCTAATGATAGTTCGTAATAAATTGTGAGGATATATCAAATAAAGAGTTCGGCATTATATCAATCTGAGTTTTCGAATCAATGGTTGTACCTAGATTCTTCGTCAAGTTGAATTGTGCAATCATAATCAACATATGATCCATCACATGCGTTTTGGGTTTCATGTGAATGTTCTATAAGGTACGAATGACTTCAAAATGAACCCTCCTACTTTGATGACCAAATATGTCCCGAAAGCTTTGCAGTGTGTCATAAAAGGTATTATAACTTTCAAGCTTTTGGTTTAATATGTTTGATATTGAAGTGTAAATAGAACAACGAGTTACCTTATCTACGTTCAGACTTATAATACGCAATCATCTTGGCATTGCCCGTTGTCTAAGTAGTTCCTCACTACATTCCTTCTCAAGCACAAAATCAAGTTTATGCGCAATCAGTATAAAAAATAAATTATGTTTTTAATCCACATTTTTTTTTTCTGTTGAGTTGGTTTTGGTTTAAAATAATAAAAAATGGTTTGAGAGACATTTTGCTAAAAAATAACCGTACATCTTATATTAATTTTGAACAGTGAACAATAATTTAACATATGATGAATAGATACACACGTATATCCATAAAACTAGAATAATTTAACGATTACTCGATCATTGTGGTCAAACAAGCCCATATATAAGAAATGTCACAGTGTCTATCAAATAACTAAGCGTCCCTTCTATAGGAATTTCGTTGCATTACCGACACGAGGCTACGACATTTATACTTATGAATTGATAAAAGGAGACCACGAATTTTTATATAAATAAACATCCTTTCTTACTCAATTTTTAAGGTAAAGAATTTTGATTTTAAATAATTATGAAATGTTTACGTTACTAATATTAACATGCATTTTAATTGTTCACATTTCCCTTTCAAGAAAAAAATAATCTAAATTAAATTAATAGAGGAAAAAACGACCTTTAATGGTATGCATCTCATTCATAGTTTCACGAGCAATGTTATAAATAAATATATATTTTATGATATCTAGAATAATAATATTTCAAACAACAATTTAAAGTAAACTCATTTCAATATTTAATTTAGTAAAAGCTTAAATTTATCCACCAAACAAGCCATTTAATGTTCCCCCAAATCACGCCCACGGTAAAATCACTCTTCACCTTTACCATTGTACCAATGAAACATAAATTTTCTCAAATCAAAATCAGAGAATCCTTCAATAATCTCCATTGAATCTTCAAACCGTATCTCAATCACTAATTCCTCCTTATTTTCAGTCCCAAAAATCATCTTTTCGAACCGCAATATCGACATTTTGATCTCAATACTTCGATTTATAAACTCTAATGAACAATGTTAACATCACAAACCCAAGTTCGAAATAAAGCTTTCTTGCAACATATAATCCATATCTTGACACTGGAAACGGAAGATGACATCACCAATTTCAAGTTTAGCCATAGGGTCGTACAAGAAGAAGAAAGTTGTCGAAGAAGCACCGTTCGCAACGAATACAATGATGAATAGTTATAATGTACATGAAGTATACAGACATACGATAATCGATATAGCTCTATCGCAATTTAAGATGTTACACACGTAATATTTAGAAAAAAAATAATAATGAAACACTCTTTTTAGCCAATATGCAACGCCATGATTGTTAACATGATCCACACAACTTTGCTGGTTTAATTATCATACGCAACAGCTTCAATGTCTCTATAAGTGATATAAGACATAACACATGTACATACACAAGTGCTTGAAATTTTCGCAAACGTAGACTAAACAAAATCAATGTATTACTGTCTTGATAATCCATTTTTCATTTTTGTATTCGATATATGCACTTCACGCACAGACCATAATTTGCAGATTTGTAACCATAATAGATTGACTTATACATTCTTAATTTATCCAACTTCATGCAACAGGAAAGTGGATACTACATCCCTCCTGAGAACAAATTTGGCGGACGCCTGAATATTTTCTTCAGAAATAAATTTATCTCAAAATTGAACAGCAAGACGACTGCAGAAGGATAACTTGTTTTGGACACTTCCTGCAGATGAACGAGCTGCAGTTACAACACCAGCTTATACACAAGTTACTATTAATGGAAGTACGAGAATGCACACACGAAATGTGGTTCAAGATTGCCGGCAAACATATCAAGGTTTCGATAGAGAATTTCGCACTTGTTACCGAGTTAAGGTGTCACGGTGATAATAACACTAGCATGTACAATATCGGTCATAGCCGAATCAAGCATATGTTATTCAGACATCAAAAGAGTGTGTATAGAAAAGACATTGAAAATACTTTCAACAACCTTTCTGTTGCAACAACTAACGAAGATGTAGTGAAGCTATGAATTCTATACCTGCTTTTGAGTTTCCTATACACATCAATGAGTGAGTTTTTTGTAGCAGATGAAATCTTGACAATAGTCGACTCCCCACACATTATCTTCGGCACAATGTGTGAACTTCTATAGTAGTAGAGAAAGAATAATAACCGTTGGATGAAGTGACACGTGACCTCATCTTGACGGCCGAGGTCTTTTCCTAAATATCACTCCATCAATCATAGGTTAACGAGCATTTAATACTTTTAACTTGCAGCCACTCTAAAGCTCAATCAAACTTCTAGTATATAGACCGACAATTTGACCTTAAAATGTTTGTTGCTTTGAGTTGTCACATCAAGGATCTGTTGGCTGATATGTAGAAAGATCTTTTGGGAAGATGTGAAATTAAATATGCTTATGTGAATGTGGAGGCTAGGAGCATTGCATCTCTTCTTGTAGCATGTATGGCGCTTTGCCTCAACTACATGACACTTTAATCTAAGTGATGCATCACCTCAATCGTACACGTTGAAGCATTTGCTTACGTTCTTCCATGTCTGATGGTAAAGATCAATTCTTGGAAGCCCACCGTCGTGAATTCAATTGAAAAGGTCGAACCTCTATCTGTGAAGCTAGTTACCGACATTCGACAAGACGATTTTGTGTAAGTACATAATGTATTCTTGTATTATTACCACTTCATGTCATATTCCACAAATCTTCCTGTGATGGGGACAATTTATAGGTCGGCGCCTAACTAATTTTAAATTCTTATTCTTGCAGCCACAATTGCAGTCTATTAGAATATATTATCCACGACAAGATCAATGGGATGGTAGACAATTTCGATGCTATAAGGTCAAGACTGTACATAGCAGCTCAAGTATTCAAGCATGGGTGTGAGAATCTAATTGAAGAATACGAAACTGACTTCGATATTGTGCCACGCAGTGTCAGGTGGGACAGGAAGTTGAAGGGCGTGATTATTGCCTAGATGAATTCATTTCTATCTTTATACTTTTGAATAAATTTCCGGAACAATGTGTTGTTGCATTTTATGTCCGGTTTAAACCTATTATCGTTGATGGGTAGTTTCATTTTGGATTTTTTGAAATTATTTTGGAACGTTAGTTTGTCACATCGTGTCGATACATTGACGCATTTTACAATTAATTATAATATTATGGATATTTTTATAATCAATTTTACATTTCCCTCTTTATTGTTCATTAATCACGTCAGGGAACACATCTGTAACGTCTAATGCATTTGAAGTGTTATAATGCAATCATTGATGTTGGGTTGTCAAATTTAGATTCTTTGCATTGTAATATCGGTGGAATTTTCATATTATTGGGGGAATGTGTTTTGGCTTATTTAGAAGGTTGATTTTATTTCTATAATATGTTGGGGAAATGACATACTTGTAACATCTGTTATCTTTTACCAATATTGCTGTGTTTTTTATGTAACTCCAGTTGGTTGCATCACTAATAAATCTCTCTTCTTTGTGTGTTCAAACTATTCTTTAACCATCACTAATTAAAATTTACATCAATGAGCAAAATGTCTGGGAGAGAGGCAATCTATGAAAGAAAAATAAAAGGTAACAAATGTCTGTGTGAAGTATCAAAGGTTTCAACATAATTCATTATATCAAACCAAACAATGATGGATGTAGTGATATATTTATTCAGAAGGCAATATGTTGCAAATGTTAACTACGAGCTACTGGTACATCAAAATTTTACCACAATGCAAGAACAATATCAAATGTCTTAGGACCCTGGATATAATACTCTAGAAAAAGAAAATCACACGGGGCAAATTACACAAAAATGGAAAAACATCAAACTTAGTCGATGGAAAGACAAATTTATTAAAAAATTATTTAGTAGCGAAGTACTGCACATGCAATCAGAACATTCATGTTTTCAAATGAAAATTAAATGACCAACAATATCTGCTACACCTATTTTTCAGAACCCCGTCTACGCTTCCCCAAGTAGCTCAAAGGTTTTGGTTTTTTACATGTTCTCCTATTGTGATCGGAACCGCCACACCTTGTGGATTGGTTAGCTCAACCCTTGTTCTTCGCCTAGCTTTTCTTGTCTCCCAGCTGTCTCTTCGATCTAGGCGGTAAGATCTCACGAAACGAAGGTATTTATCTACTTTCCATTGGTCATGATCCCCAAGTGGTACAATGAATCCAGTGTAACAAGCCACGTAACTATCCTTTGTTTGATATCTCGAACAATAATGATGCAATTGTTCACCTCTTTCACCAATCAAGACTAATGCGTGTTGGCACGAAACGCCGTCAACTTGATAATGGTTGCACGTGGATGTCATCAACTGCAAATCTACCACATGCTCGGAGTTGTCATCCGATACTTGGTACAAGAAGTCATTGCAGACACCTGAGTTTAAGATCATTAAAGATTGAACAACAATTCAATTTGTGTTTTTAATGTAGAAGTAGTATTCAATAGATCACTTATTGAAGGCAGATTGTGATATTACCAAATCCTTTCTGATCTCCTTGTTAATCTCGTCAAGCTATGTCATGTGATAGTCGAACTCGTGCTTCGTGTATGCTCTCGTTGCCGTATTGATAGGCATTGTAATTTTTCTTGCACACTTACCATATGCTTTCCTCAAATTCTATAGCAGATGGTGTGTGCAGAAACCGTGACGTACTCCCCGGGTCAACCGTATTAACAGCGTACTCGATGCTTTGATGACGGTCTGAGACAATACACATATCATCCCTCTTCACGTATGCTTCTATAAAATGGGTAAGGAACCAACTACAAGAGTCGTTGCTCTCCAAATCCCCAACGCCAAATGCCATTATAAATATAGAATTATTCGCGTCCTGGGTGCATGCAGCGAAGAGGCTTCCATCGTATTTTGCAATCAGGAAAGTTGCGTCCACCACCACGACGGGTTTGCAATGACTCCATCCTTGTATGGACGCGCCCAACGACACGAAAGCATAACTAAAATGTCCATCACCATCAATTTCTATACCAGTTTTTGTGCCTGAATTCTTATGTTCATGCTCGATTAGGTACATTGGTATAATTTAGCATACGACTCATCTGGATCCCCCATCACCTCTTCCAATGCATGCTCACGAGCTCTCCAAGCCTTACCATACCTCAACGTGAACTCATATGTTCTTGCCATATCATGTATAATGTCATAAGGATCCTCCTATGCACAGAGTACTAAACAAGAAGGAAAAAAAAAAAGATTATTGTATGGTGTTTTGCTCGATATTCTAAATTTGTACGTTGGAAAATTGATAGAGATATTAATACAACTATCACCACCAATTGTCTAAAGCTTTTATATATATATATATATATATATATATATATATATATATATGTTGTAAAACTAGGTGCAATACACGAGATTCAAAATTTCACGATAATTGCATGTTATGCCCGAGCTTTTTCACATTATGATATTACTCGATATATTTTAAATGTCATTCGAACAACTTCTAATAACTACGGTAGAAGAAGCTTTTGTTTGAATTATTTACTCAACAACTTTGTTCTTAATCTAGGTGTAATAAAATGAAATTATACGATGAAGCTCCAATGGAAAAGAGAGCGACAATTGAAGCTGTTGACAGAACTTTTCAAGATATCGTGAACAATTTTGAATCATTTATGGTGTTTTGCTCGATATTCTACATTTGTACGTTGGAAAATTGATAGAGATATTAATACAACTATCACCACCAATTGTCTAAAGCTTTTATATATATATATATATATATATATATATATATATATATATGTTGTAAAACTAGGTGCAATACACGAGATTCAAAATTCTGCGATAATTGCATGATATGCCCGAGCTTTTTCACATTATGATATTACTCGATATATTTTAAATGTCATTCGAACAACTTCTAATATCTACGGTAGAAGAAGCTTTTTTTGAATTATTTACTCAACAATTTTGTTCTTAATCGAGGTGTAATAAAATGAAATTATACGATGAAGCTCCAATGGAAAAGAGAGCGACAATTGAAGCTGTTGACAGAACTTTTCAAGATATCGTGAACAATTTTGAATCATTTAAGAGTAGAGTAATGGTATTTGGGAAAGAATTTTTCCAATTCCTTCTAGTTGTTCCGCGAGCAACAAAACAATTTGTATTCTCATATCTCATATCGAAATATATCTTCCACAATATGTATTCTCATATAGACAGTTAAACGTTGTACTTTCAAGAGGAATTTCTGTGACAACTACATATGTTTTAGTCAAGTCGAATACCCATAATCACGTAAAAATTGTATACAGAGAGATTCTTATTGAATAAAAATTTCATTCCACATAAACAATTTGTATTAACTATTTTTTATATTCACACATCTTCAAATATTACTGTAATATTACTTATAAAATATTCCAAAATAACGTGCAATACACATTCAACTATGACTAGTAAGAAGAAAAGTCTTGAGCAACTTGACTAGAAAATTTCGTGATAATATTAAGTTTTGATTCCCCTGATTCTAGGAAGAACGGGTTGTTATCCCTAAAAGTATGAAACTGATTTGAAAAAAAGTTAATAACTAAAATATATAAGAGTAATGTTATACTGTTAGTAATAATCTACACATATAGTATATTTCAATTTTATAAATAAGAATTGGTACTTGCCCTAATATTCTTAAAACAATAGAGGAAACTCTTTAGTGGGCCATGGCTTATTTACTTCTCATTTTTTATAGGGAAAAATTCATAAATCCTACTTTAAGTATACACTATTTCAAAAATAAGAAAACAACTTTTAAATTTCAAAAATCAGATATTTGACATATACATACATACATACATACATACATACATACATAAAATTAACTCACCCCACATTCACCACCCTTATCGCTCCGACGACCGTTCCGATCACCCTCTACTCTGGCGAACTTTTCGACTACCGTTCCGGCGACTTTTCCGACGAACTTTCTAGCGAACCTGTTAATATTGATCTGTGACCCATTTATATTGATTTGTTACCTAAAAAAAAGACTGTGACTTGTGAACTCAAACACGTGACCGTGAACTCAAACCCGTGATCTGTGACTCTACAATTTATTCAGTCATATATTATTTTTCGATCACAAATTATAATTTTTTACATCACAAATTATTTTACGGGCATAGCTCAAAATTTTTATAGATCACAATTTATTTATCGATCACAGATCAAAAATCTTACAAGTCACAAAATATTTCAAGGTCACAAATCAAAAATTTTGTAGGTCACATATTTGTACGATGCACAAATCAAAAAATTTATAAGTCACAGTTTATTTCATTGGTCACGTATTATCAAATTATTGGTCACAGTTTAATTCTCAATCACAAATCAAAAAATTTATAGGTCACATATTAATTTTTCGGTCACAACTTAATTAATTGTGAGTCATCGTTCGAATTTTAATATCACAAATTATTGAATTTTAAGGATCAAAGTTAACTAATTGATCAAAAAATTTATAGGTCACATATTAATTTTTCGATCACAACTTAATTAATTGTGAGTCACTGTTCGAATTTTAAGGTCACAAATTATCGAATTTTAAGGATCACAGTTAACTAATTGGTCACAAGTGACCAAATAGTTGGTCATACGTAAACTACTAGGTCAAGTACCACCACCACCTCCAATGTCTCCACCGCCACTTGCGACCACCCTCACACGATGGCCGACACCACCACCACCACTACCAACACAGCCACCAAAAACCATCATCACCAAACATCACCGCCACCACAACCATCAAACCCACAGCCACTACAAAACTCACCTCCACCGCCAAATCCACCATCGCCATTAGACCTTCCGCCATCGCCAACAACCACACAAATCATTCACGGCTAGATCGTAGCTACTGCAGATCTCCACCAAATTTGCCAATAGCGCCAGATCCATCGCAAAACCATGTCATCATCGCAATATCCACCACCAACATTACCAAATCCACCCGCACCACCACTAACAAAAAAAACCCCAAAAACCACCTCCACCACCAAAGGGGATGTGTGTGGGTGCAACAAGAGGACGTGTAGGAGGGGACAAAGGGAAAAAAAGAAGCATTGAAATTTGATGTGCACAATCAGGGAACGATTAAAACGGAACTTTGCAGCAAATGGCAAGAGACTGGTATGCGTCCACCAACCACCGCACACACCACCACACAGTAGATCAGACGAGGCGGTGCTCAAACCACCGTACAAAATGAGCAACGCTGTGTACCTGGTTGACGATGACAGAGCGATGACAAACCATCGCATCCGTAAATCGACACCACCAACACCCAAGAATTAGATCGCCCAAAAATCGCCGATAATCGCTGTGCTCCGAGGATGTTGTCGCCACTATGCTCTAAGTGCATCGACGACTATATCGTCGTATGCTGCTCAGCCGCGACGGAAGAAAGCTGTCGCGGCCTCGTATGCTCCTCTTACTGAAGGATTTGTTTGTTTCGTCACCGTCGACTTTCAGAGAATGTGAGAGAAGAGCTGTTACCGGCGACAACATCCTCGTGCGACGGCGGCCACGTGCGAGGGAGAGACGAGAGAGACATCGAAGGTAGAGAGAGAGAGAGAGAGAGAGAGAGAGAGAGAGATAACGAAGGATGAGAGGGGAGGGTTTGTAGGGAGAGAAAGTGGAGAAATGAGAGAGGTATAAATTAATTTTTATAATATTATTATTAATATTTAATTAAATATAAAAAAAAATCTATATCTATATATTAAATATCTGATTTTTGAAGTTTAAAACTTGAAATCTGATTTTTGAATTTGAATATTAAAAAGTAGGGTTTCATGTAATTACCACTTCTTTATATATTCTCTCATCTTCTTTTCTTTTTTAAAATATTTGTCGTTAGACTATTTTAAATAAAACATGTTAATTAATAGGAATTCAGCAATAAAATTAACTACAAAAAAGAGTTAAATATGACCAACAAAAATGTACACATCAATTATCAAGTGTATAGTTTCTTTTAAATAAAATTTTAAGGATATTAATTTGAGAATTAAAAATTTAGAATTGGAAAGGTTGAAAATATTTTAAATTGAAATGTAATCTAATCTAAGTATCTAAATAAACAAACATATACCTTCCTATTTACTCAACGATTTTTGATGGTTATTCGTCGGCACAATTAGTGTATTACCTTTATTTCCAGGGCTTAACTTGTAGAGTACCATTGCTATTATTTAAATATAATACTAGTATCTTTCTACGGGAGAGAACTTTCAATAGGAAGAAGAAAAGAAGTAGGAGCCTATTTGTCGACAATAGAGAAGAGATTTATCGATTCTCCATCATGTATAATGAATA
>CAIGRN010101525.1:2030-15305 GCA_903798345.1 Fraxinus anomala
TTTTTTTTTTTTTTTTTGGTTTTTCTTTTGATATACTTATTGCAGTGATTCTGAAAATTGTGTGCTTGATAACGATAAGTTTAAGAAATATTTGAATGTCTCTGTGTTTTCTTAATTTGTTCCATTGTGAAATTAATTTTGAGAGTCCTTTGGTCTATCAAATTTACAATCCAAGGGTTGTAGCTTCCTAAAAGTCATTCTGTGAATCTGTTTTATTTTGAAGGATAGGCTGATAAGTAATAATTTAGAAAGTTATGTGCATAGGTTTGCAGAATCATTTTAGTTGTCCAGTTTTATGAAGAACGCCAAAAAGGGAAACAAAAAATGAAAAATACACTTACTGGTAGTTACTTTGGGGATGTATATTCGTCGTGAAGGGAAAGCCAAAAAGTTATGGCTATCACAAGAGAAATACGTAGAGAGAGCGCTGGAAAGGTTTAACATGAAGAATGCTAAACCAATTGGGACACCACTTGGTAGTTACTTCAAATTGAATAAGGTGACTTGTCCTTCTAAAAAAAAAGATAAAGAGACAATTGCAGAGATTCCTTACTCCTCTGTAGTTGGGATTTTGATGTGTGTCATTGTTTATACACGGCAAGACATTGCTCATGCAGTTGGGGTGGTAAGCAGGTTTCTTGTTAATCATGGTAAAGGTCATTGGGAAGAAATTAAATGGAACTTTAGATACTCGAGAGGTATTTCAAAGATGTATTTGACTTTTGGAGGTTCGAAACCAGTTTTGGAGGGCTTTACAGATGCAGATATGGCTGATGATCTTGATGTTAGAAAATCAACTTCAGGATACTTGGTTACTCTACAAGGGGAGCTGTCTTGTGGCAGTCAAGACTACAAAAGTGTATTGCTTTATCTACAATTAAGGCACAGCATATTGCAGCAACTGAAGCAGCGAAAGAAATGCTAAGGATAAAATTGTTTTTCCAAGATTTGGGTTTGAAGCAAAATAGGTATGTAGTTAATTGCGACAGTGCTTAAGCAAGAATGCTACTTATCATTCTCGGACGAAACACATCGATGTAAGATATCATTGGCTACGACAAGTGGTGGTGGAACAATTAATATTGTTAAAAAAGATTCATAACGAAAAGAATCCAGCTAATACGATGACAAAGATTATGACTAGAGATAAACTTGAGCTTTGTGCCGGACTGGCCGGCATGGACTCTGTCACTCTTAACTAAAATATTTGAGGATATCTCCTTTCTCGGTGGGCTGGATGGAGAGCTTGTTATATGAGCTTCCAGCCTATGAGGAATAAAGGCTCAATCCTCTACTATAATTTGTCTGTAGGTCACACATGGGGCACATTCTTCTAATCGCGGCTGCTACAAGAGAAAAAACAGAGAAAAACGAAGCTGCTCAACTGAAGGAAAAACGGGGCTGCCGTGTGGAGAGAAAGGAAGGGAAAAAATGTTTTTCTTTCAATCATTCGGTGTGGATGTCACACGGGTATTTTTCTACTTAGTACGAATTGAAAACTTCTCTAAATGGTGTATTTTGGGTACTCTAGAGGTGTAGTATTCAAAGTGGGTATCTTATAAGTTTCATCAAACTAGTTGTTTGGGGGTGAGATTATTGTTTTCTTAGTTTTGGGCATAAACTTGAGAGTTGCAAACTCTATTTATTATAATGGATTTGATTAGAGTTGCCCCGTTGTTTTTTCCAAGGATTTTTCTGGGTAAATTTGGTTTGATCTTTCCTTATTGCTCTCTTGCTATTTTATTAGTCGTTTTCTTGGATTTTGAATTTATTCTTGCAACAAAGTGAAATTTCCCAACACTTCAAGACGGCCAGATCAAAGAGCTTGTACAGAGTCGAGCTAAAACCAAGTGACATCTATGGATCAGATCTGAGTGACGTCAACTATGGAGTTCTGCTTTGTTTGATTGATAAATATGGTGACTCAATCTTACAAAGATTGCCTTCTTGCTCGATGGACAATCCTACATGGTCAACAGACAAGGTTATCTTTGATATTTTGCATTTCCGAAGGGGCTCTGTAGACGAGATTACATTCGAAGGACCTGAACTTGGGAAAATTGTTGCTGTTTGGATCAGCGTAGTATCAGGTTAGCGTTCTCGATGCCAAGTTATGTTTTGTTGCATTTTTCAACAACATGATCTCTGTTTAGTTAATCTTATAATAGCTTTCTTGCATCTCCAGCCAGGAAGAAACGAACAACTCACAAACCCTCTTCACACCGGAAATGAACAAGGATTAAAATACTTTCACAGGAGTGTGGTTGGCTCTTCGAGGTCAAGTGACTGTAACGTCTAAGGTTCGACGAGAGCTCGACTGAAAGGGGATAAGGAGGAAATTTCAGGGGTAGGGAACAGAAGCAGCGCCGGCTCCAGCTCCAACAAATCTAATTCAGTGTACAAGGTTTGAAGGAAATGATTTAATTGCTTTAAAATTTGTGTATCACAAGCTTGAAACCATCTATCAAGAGCTTTCTTAAATGAGATAAAGAAAAGAAATTAATGCACCAATGATAGGAATTATAATGAAATCATATTTGTAGTCCATGTTAACATTTAACACTTCACACTCGTAAATTGCTCCTTTGATTTGAATGCCAGGTCACTGTATATAATACTGGAAAGATACAGATTACGACTAGATATGGAGAGTGAAATCTCTTTCATGTCAGTCTGTTAACTAGATAAACGCTAATTGGTTTCGAGTGTCTGCTACGGCCAAAGACCGGGAAAGTTTAGGATAGGTAGCAGCTGCCAGTCGGGGCCAAGTTCCACTATAATCATTCGGGCGAGATTCCTTGCTAAAAGGCGACCACAAGCTTATATTAATCGAATTATAAACAATATTTTTATAATCTCGACCTTGCATATATAGAACACTATAAGCAAGGCTCCAGGATCTAGATAAATAGATTAGGACGTTCAAAAAATGATAAATACACTCCTCTCTACAAACCCAATCCATGTCGTGTGAAATTACAAGGGATAAATGGAGAAACTTAAAGCCTAGATATTATCCTTCTACATTAGGGACACCAGAAGAAACGAGAGCAAATGCCTAGTCTATGGCAGCTCTTTCGCTATTGGTTCCGCAAAAAGATCTCATCACTGGCCTCTTCCCCAACATCCCATCATCAATACAAAAAAATATATATATTTAAAATTTCAAGTGTGCATTACACGCATAAAGCAGCTATCAGGCATCTGTCCCGCAGAATTCAGCTACAGCAGCATCAAAGGAAGTAATCTGGTGTTCTGCGGGTTACATCTGGCTCGCCCCTTCTAGGAGCTGGGTCAAACTGCAACAGGAACCAGCTAAAACCTCAATATATACTCCAACAACCATAATAAAGGGAGAATTGCAGCATTGTCCTCAATGTATGACCCGAGTAGCAAGTTAAATCTCCATTAAATCGTCACATGGTACTTGTAAAAACATGACTCGCGTCAAATTTCTAGCCACCAGCTCAAAATGGGAAACAAAATCTGGCTTGGTAAAGTCGGGAAATGTGTCACGTGACGATTTAATGAAAAATTGGGCAGTTTTGCCCAAGTACTTATTGAGCAACTACAGTAAAAAGTTGTGGGTCAACTTTCTCCTCTTTAAAGGTACTCGGGAAATGGGTAGGGAGACGAATAAGACAATTTTCCCATAACAACCACAGCTCAACAGTTATATACACGCAGCAAAAGAGATAAGACCTGAATGAATGTGTGCCCTTGGCAGTCATCGACTTCAAGGATAGATGCCATGTTCCCACATCGATAACAATAATTTGGTGCACTGAATATGGTAACCACCTTTTGGTCCTACAAGCAACAATGCACAAGAACCAGAAATTGTAATATCAAATCAGCTAACGAAGCCTTATCCAACAAGAAACAGTTGTAAGTTCAGAGAACAACTTACATGAGCCCAGTTAAATCCCTCCATAACCAGCTGGTGAGCTCTCGCAATAAGTTTCAAATTATTTGCATGGTTAAACTGCTCTGATATGTCCTGCAAATTGAAGTGCATACAGAAGCCACCTTAATTTTCTGACAGTACAAAGGTTAAACTGAAAATGAGAATGTGTAGCAATGTTAAGTACTTGGCCAAATGTATATCCAGCACCCCTGGGTGAGATACCCCAACCGCACCGATCATCAGGATCAGACCATAAAAGATCACACATGGGACCCTCGTGAGGAACTTCTTGCACACGGTCAAAATTACGTATATTGTCCAGAGTCTCAATGGACGGTGACAATCCACCATGCAGGCAAAATATTTCTGACTCAACCTAGAAGTTAGAGAATGACATACTAAATCAACACGACAATGCCACATTTAATGCTTGTGTGGAAGTGATTTTTTGGATATCACCTTTCTCCACTCATTTTCAACCACACAATTCTCAAAAAAAAAAAAAAATGTTTCCCCATAACTTTTCCATATTTTTTAACTCGCTGCTTTATGTTTGGGTGCTAGATAGAAATAGCTTGCTATTTAGAAGATGGGCGAAAATAGCAATTAGCAAAAACGTGATGTGTGCCTGTGTTCTCTAGATAGGGAGATCCTGAAAAGTAATTTCACTCTCTTTTCCTGGGCAATGCTATTGCTAAAATATAAACAAGAATCCTGGAAAAGATGTTACCGCAACAGTAATAAACTAATAATAGTAAGTATAAAACATAAGGAATTTAACTGACCAAGGCGGTAAGAGGAAAATAGTCAAATAAATCTGTAAAGATCTTCCAGACATTGGCATTACCATATCTGTACAATGCAAGAAGATGATCAACACCTTTAATCCTCTTACACGTGCAAGCCAGATACAAAGGAAATTAAGAGAAGAAAGGGAAAAGGAAAGAACTCACTTTCTTAGGCATTCATCATAAAATCCATAAACTTGAGTAATCTGCAAAAAATGAAAGAAAGACACTTTTCAGCACTTAATATCCTTGCTAAATATTTACAACTGAATGATTCAAGAACCTCATAACACAATACCTAAAAACGTTAATAACTATTAAGAAAAGAACAACCATTCTGTTCAACAGAATATCTGATGATAAATATTTATCGCTAATGCCGTTCACATCTATGAATTTTGTTTCAAATAATGAAAACAAATCCATGGTGGATGAAAAATGCGCTGCATAGTACCCAGTGAGAAAAATTAGGATATAACAAGTAATATATGAAGTCTAACCTGGCGACTTTCATGATTTCCCCGAAGAATAGTAATTCGTTGAGGATAACGCACTTTCAGTGCCACCAAGAGCTGAAATTTTTTGTTCAAGAAAAAAAGAAAGGTAATGTATGAAAAGAAAGCAGTAAATAAATCACACAGGCCCAGAGAACTACAGAGAATTACAGTCTAATATAAGCAAAACCGAACCATGTTACCCCCAAAGTCCAAATACAGGGCTTCTGATAGATATCCACTCACCGGAGTTTAATATAATTTTATAGATTTATTGTCAAAATATTAGAATTGGCTTCATTGAGGTATATAACCTGTCTCGAGAATTGTGTGTGAGTTATTATTCACAAAGGATCACTGTTGAGAAAATAACTAAAAGTGTACAAGCACAGACATAAAGAGAAATAACAAAGGCTAATTAATGATTATAGTAAACCATTAGCACCACTCTTACTCAGGAAGAAAATACAAGAGCATCTTCTTGAAAAATATACACAACTATAAAATATATAAAGAATCAGGGAGAAAGGGGATAATCTTGGTTCAGAATGAAACATAAGTAGATCATCAGATAGAGCAAAAATTAAAGAAAAATAAAATGCTCAGAATATATTGAGAATGAAATAGAGAGTATCGTCCTCAGTCATTATTGGATTAGCAAGATTATATAGTACCATCATCACACCTTCTGTTTCAGATTAATGAGAATATTTTTTGTGTACTACATATGGATTTTGGGGGACAATAACATTCTGCAATGTAATTATTTCTAAAAACAGGACATATCTCAACACATCCTGGGAGCTTTCCACTCAAAAAGGAAGAAAAAGAAAGTACTAATTGATGCACAGTTATGGCAATCAATTACCATACTAGAGTTTCCACAGCAAAATATGAGTAATAACATGATTCAACATAACTCACCGTTACCGTTTCAACTGAATAGTACCCACGATCAACATAATCTCCCATAAACAAATAATTTGTATCTGGACACTGCCAAAGAAACCATGCTAAAATATTCAACTGAAGAAAATACAAGGGCATCTTCTTGAATAAATATAGACAAAATGTACGACACTGGGAAGCCCATTAGCACATACCTTTCCACCAATCTTAAAAAGCTCCGCAAGATCATGGAATTGTCCATGAATGTCACCACAAATGGTCACAGGGCTCTTCACAGGCTGCAATTATTGAAACAAAGAACCAATTGAACTCTTTAGCACCGTTTAAGGTCGCCAAGAACTAAGATTGTTTTGGGCAGAAGGCGCATATCACAAACACTAAGGCTATTAAAATTTCAATTCTTGAAAGTAGTTATCTATACTACATTAATTAGTATTTCTACAAGAAATGCATTCTCCACCCGCCTTGGGTAGGGTGGAAAGGAAATAATAAGGCTTTGAAACGGAACCTCTATTGGCGATACAGAAAATGATTGCGTTTCACAATAAATCGGTATGTATGGTAAAAACGAAGTTCGAAGGACTAAAATGTTTCTATTAAAAAGATCGTTTCTTTTTTGAATAAAAGAGTTTCATCAAAAGTAATGGAGTGTGCTGTAAAGGAACAGTTTAACTTCTGTCATACACAACTGCTTGTAGAGAAGGATACGGTAACTTGAGCTATGAACCATAAAAATAATGCTTAAAAGAAACAAATGGCCCTCTATCATGAGAAACAGAACAACAGCCAAGTTAATTTACACGGAACAATTTCAACATCAATGAAATTGTATTGCAGCGCTAACTCATAAAAACACATTTTAAACATTGGCAGCAATCACGAGAATGAAGAAAATTAGCACACCTGCACATTGCTCTCTTCCATTAGAATCTCCTTTGCCTTTTCACATAATGCCCTCACCTAGAAAGGTTAACAAAACAAGCTGACGAAAGCCTCTTTTGACCACGATCAAAAGAAAAATACAATAGCTGTAGCAAAACTATAAATTACACTGTTGTTACAAAATCACAGTGAACTAATTGGCCATTTAAATTATTTGTTTATCATCAGGTTACATATAATGGGGTTACATTTCCAAAATAGAAAAAGGACAAAAAGGGCAGGGTTGAAGACTCCCCTGAGCATCGCATGGTTTGCATATTTACATCACTGTTTTATTTAAAATAATATTCTTCTCAAAAAAGGGTTCAAAATATTACCAAACTGACATCATCATCATCATAATCATAATAATAATAATAATGTATTTGACAGCTGTCAGCTTAGGCATAGTAGATTGAAATCAAAGGAATGTGGACATCAATCAAATCACAAATGACCTTGGTGCTCACATTAAATGCTGATCGATAGTAAAAGTTCATATAAAACAGAGTGGAAACTTATTTTTCCAATTTTCCTAACTGTTTTCGTACTCAAATTATCAAGCCCACTTGGATCTTTCCTCTGAAAATCCATAAATGAAAATGCATCCTTCTATATTTCTAACATAAACAGCAATTATAATTTCTTTCCATTTCCGTTTTCAGTAAGCATCATGAGATAACTACTTTAAGAAACATTTGAAATATCAGTTACGAGTCTTGCGACTGGTAAGATGAGTTATAAGTCCTAAATTTAACCACTTCTACATTACAATGACTATTTAGAATTATAAAAAAAATTAAAGGAATGAAAAAAAAAAGTTGAATTTGGGGGGGACAAAATACAAAAAATTTCACTTGAATGTAGTGGTTTCCGAGAGACATCCTAAAGGACCTCAAAGTAACGGGAAAATGAAAATCTCTCGATCGGATCTGTTACTGAAATCCCGATATTAATTCTATTGTCACACTTCCACAGCCCCAAATAATCCTTACCTTCAGATCACTCGTTCTAGAATTAACATTAAACACAGAAAAACCGAAAAAATCAGATTAAATAACAATTTCAAGGATTTAAAAATAAAAATAATAAAATAGGAACTTGAATAACATAATTGCAAATTCCTAAAAAAAAAATGGAGACCTCTTGTTCCAACAAGGGTTTGCACTGCATGAGCTGATCGATCTGCCCGTCGAGGTTCCCATGAGCTCCGTCACTCGCCGACGCCGATGCATCCATCGGACTCTCACTCTATAGATTTTTTATTCTTCAAGATTCTCCACGCGTCGTCGTTTTACTTGGTTTTGCTAAAGAGGGGTAGCGAGAATGAGAGTGGTGGTGGGGAAACCAACAGTGGAGTGGAAGTAGTGAATTTAAAAATAAAAATAAAAATCAACGTTGAGCGGTTCTCTTTCTTTTCAATTTATTTTATGGCAAAAAATGGCTTTACATGCACATTCAATTATCTAAATCTCGTTTGGATTCCATTGTTTCAACTTATCTAAATGATCACTTCGATTGGGTTCTTAATTCTTATAATTGTTTTCAAAATTGAACCTGATGCTACCAAAAATCTACACTTGTGAATCCTTAAGTTTGACAACAAGAAATGAACATAAACGAGATCTCCAAGACTTGAAACAAATGTACCAATGATCTTTATTTAGGATATTCAGGCTTAACGATCGAGTATGAACACGAACATAATCTCTATAACCTAAAACAAAGGCAATGAGGTATGGTCTCGTCGCTCGTCCAACACTTAAGTTAGCGAGATGAGAAAATATAGGCGTAAAGCTATAAATTGACCGTAAAAGCACCTGAATAATGATCTAATGCTTTATATTTATATAACGTAGTACATTTCTAATAGGATAAGTAGTGCACTCCTAGTAGAATAAATCAATTGAGCATCTTTATCTAATTAAAGAGTTGTGAAGTGCTAGTGAGTCACCTAGGAGTTGTAATTTGATTAGAGTTGTGAAATAGAGTGTTTGAATAAGCATAAAACTCTAATGGTAGGGTCCTATTAAATTAGGGGACCTGATAGAAAGAGAGGGAAAATAATATTTAGGGACACGAGATGTTTAAAGCTTCAAACCCGAACTCGAGCTCACTCATATAAGCCCGAGAATTTCTGGCCCATGGTGAGAGCTCGAGGCCATCATGACCTCGAGCCCAACCACATAAACTCGAGGATGTTCTGGGCCTAGGAGTGCTCAAGGTTATGATGACCTCGAGCATGAGGTCGTGGGTGGTCATATAAGTGTTATGCTCTAAGTCCAATCAATTTCGAAAATAAGCACTTTTAATATCTATAATCGATGCATGATTTTAGCTAGATCTATTATTTAATTGAATTAATAAATTAAATAATAGAATCTGTAGATTCAAGTTTTGGTAGTTCGTGGTCGAAATAATAACGAAATATCAATATCGTTATTACAGATAAATCATCACGTGTGACATTCTTACTTGTGAAATAAGTAGCTGATCTCACAAGTTAAAGTGTGGTGACACTTGAATGAACACGTGGATGTTCTGTTATAGAACAAAACATTGTAGACCCGCTGGAAAATTCCACATGAATAATTATTTGAGTGTTAATGGTTAATCTCTAACGTTCGGTAGTGGAATTGGTCCCCTGACTTGAGGTCATCATAGTACCTTATATGAGAATAGTCATACTTTGGTGGTGTTGGATGTTGCTCTGCCAAGGGTCGCTAATACAGCATCGTTCGGGTATGTCAAGAATCATATGAATGTTGTGAATGATCGATAGATGATTCTCATTCGTCACTTTTAGATAGTAAGAGATTATAATCTACATTTATCCAGTTAAGTTGATAATGAAATCATTGGCTAAGGTGGGCTCATCAAAAAGGAGTTTTCGACTTGCATTGACTTAATAGTGGGATAAATGAAATGATCGATAAACGAGATTGACACATATTCATATCCCGTAATTGATCGGATCATATTAATGAAATGATTATAGTTTCACGGTAAATGAACTAATTTGGTTTTGTCACACCACGTGGCATTTTCCGTTACATGTATTGTCCGACACATTGCTAGATGTCAATTTGGGATGACGGATGTAACTGATGATAAATTAAAATGGGGTATTTTAATTTATCAATTTTGATTAGATCAAAATAATAATTCACGTCGTTAGTATCGTGATCGGGAACCTAATGTGTCACAAACAAAAGAGAACCAGAATAATGAGATTTACCAATTAATTAATTGATAAGTGTTGGATAATTAATTAATTGAGTTGCTTATTAATAGGCCAGATTTAATTAATTTGATTAAACGTATAGTTAATTAATTAGATTGCTTGTTAATAGACTTATTAATTAATTCATGGAGCAAATTTAATTAATTAGATTAATTAAATATTGGACTGTGTTAAATTTAAGAGACAGACCAAGCCCGCTTGAGCTTATATTAATAGATTGCTAAGGTTTGAAAACTGGAAAAAAAAATCATTCTTGCTAGCACAAGAAAAGAAAACTCCAGCCGTCATTCTTGTTCTCTATGTGGATCATCATTGGAGGCTGGACAATTGGACAATTTGGATTGCAGATTGTGATAATTGGAGTTCGAGAAAAAGCAAAAGATTTTGTGAAATTCATCAAATGTATAATTCTCATCACAATTTCTATCTAAACACATTGTAGATTCTTTGTGGGAATTGAAAATTATTTTATTTTTCGCTGTGCATGATTAAATAAATTTTCAACAGGTCAAGTCATACAAACATTTATAATATGATTAAGTAGTGCATTCCTAGTAAAATAAATCAATTGAGCATCTTTACCTAATTAAAAAGTTGTGAAGTTCTTGTGAGTCTTTCTATACCTAGAAGTTGTAATTTGATTGGAGTTGTGAAATAGAGTGTTTGGATAAGTATAAAACTCTAGTGGTAGAGTCCTATTAGATTAGAGGACTTGATAGAAAGAGAGGAAAAATGATATTAAGGTACACGAGATGTTTAAGGCTTCAAACCCGAACTCGAGCTCACTCATACGAGCTCGAGGATGATCTGGCCCATGGAGAGAGCTCGAGGCCATCATGACCTCGAGGCTGACCACATAAACTCGAGGATGTTCTAGGCCTAGGAGCGTTCAAGGTTATCATAACCTCGAGCATGAGGCCGTGGGTGGTCACGTCATACAAAAATTGTACACATGAGAACCTGCCATTTATTGGGAAACAAGAAAGGGTTAAGAGTAAAAGGTCGAACCAATTATAAATAAGAAATTAGTATATCAGAAATAAAGTTTTCAAAAATTAAGTTAATTTTTTTGATTTAATTATTAGATAAAAGCATTCGTTTAACTTTCAATTATAAAGAGGGCCTTGACAAAGACAAGTGCTATTGAGGCATGTGTTCAACCAAATGACCAAAGCAATAACACCTATTGAAATGTAGCAAAGTACATGTATTTAGCTAGGCCGTGGAATCTTTCGTCAAATAGAATCTCTCAATGATCCAAGGATAATCCTAGCAAGTGTTGCAACCGCAAAATTATTATTGGGCATTTTTTCTTTCTTATTCTCAGTATCACGAGCAAATTTATTTAGTTTACGGTTTACCCTTATGCTCTAACTAGTCTTGAAAGAAAAAGAGGTCGACTTCTTTCTTTGGAGTATCGTACTTAAATTTATATGCAGTCTAAGGCTTTGGCATTTACGCAGCTTCTTAACTCAAAATGGACTAGTTGGGGAGAGAAAATATATTTCCTTTTTTAGGGTCCTCCTGCAAAAAAAAAATAATAATAATAATAACAATAGATTCACTAGAGACGAGATAAGGACGTGTAACTCAGATGATTAGAGTACATGACTACAAACCACTGTGCTAGGTTAAAATTCCTCGCATGTGCTCAATTTGCTTATTGCTCCCGTTTGATAACAGATCAGATAAAGATTGGTTACCATCTTCGTGATGGACTTGGAAGTGGAGGTGTCAAATATTGACTTGGGATCACGTTTTCTTACGACTGCCCGGGATGTATATGTATTTAGATACTTCATTCATCTAATCATGTCATATAAATATGGAGTTGAAGGGATTTACCTGAATAAAAAATGAGTTATTTGAAAGTGTGAGTTAAACTGTTTAGTTTGTGTAATTATATGTTTGTCATATTGGAGTTCACAACTAAATGCATTCCAAACATCACATAAGCCTAATACATATCTACGGACCTGCTTGAAAATGGGAAGATCTAGATATAGAATAGGTAGATGTACAATCTCGTGGAGAGTGACGTGCATAGACCAGGTGAGTAGGGATGCAACTTGGTGAAACCAAATCAGTTGCAAGATTTTGTTGATAAAGAACTTCTAAAGGTTGATGATCAAAAGAGAGGTTGAATGTGCAGACTCCGCACCCTTTCCCCCACTCCCATCCACATGAAAATGATATTGTCGATCCACCCAGTATGCAATCAATGAAGGTTTTGTTCAACTCATAATAACTCATCACACCTCGTAGAGCTTGAGTTCGAGTATATTTTGAAATAGGAGCTTCCAAACCATCTCACGAAAGCAACCAATTAACCAATAAACAAAAATTATTGTAACAAATAATACAAGGCTTGGGGCTTGCCTTGTCTCAACATCTAAAACAAAAATATTTGTTATAAATAATACGAGGAAAAAAAATCATACATATTTTGCTTTATAAATTTGGAATGTTTTAAGAGAGAAGTAAAAGGTTAGAATAGTCCTATTTCAACAACATAAATTAATAGCACCCTTCAAATATTTAGCCATTGTTTGGAGGAAAAATAATGTAAAAATTTTCAATTTACATGTAAAAATATTTTATAGGAGAATTTCTAATTTTCAATTTACATGTAAAAAAAAATGAATTTTTAATAAAATGCGGCTCGAACAAAGACTTAGCCCCAGTTGGTAGGGATTAAAATTAGATTTTAGTAGATTTTGATAAAAGTTGATGAAATGTATGGTTAAAAAGTTATGAGATGCATAAAATATGGAATTAAAATTAATTATTCACTTTGACTGATTTAAAATTTGAATTTTAATCGTTACGAAATTAAGGCTTAATCTATTAGACATATCTTGCCTTGTGAGGGGAGAATGAAGTGAAGTGCGCAAAATTCGATATCATCATGAATTGAAGGTCTTCCGTTTCCATTAAAAAAAAAAAAAAATGATTAATGTCTGTTGAATTTTTTGTGTGTGGGGGCAAATGTGGGTATCTTTGGAGTGAAAA
>CAIGRN010101527.1:0-48688 GCA_903798345.1 Fraxinus anomala
AAGAAGAAGATCTTGGTGCAAGTTTATTTCTTTTTCTATATCTATATTCAAAATTCGGTGATGTACTCAATATCAACTCTTTGTTTTTCTACTTTATTTATTATGAGTAGCTAAACTTTAAATTAGGCGAACGATGTAATTTACTTGAAAACATTTATGTATTTTATTCAAGATTCTTGATATTTTGTCGTTCACGTGTTG
This sequence comes from Fraxinus anomala, assembly GCA_903798345.1. Classification (NCBI taxonomy): domain Eukaryota; kingdom Viridiplantae; phylum Streptophyta; class Magnoliopsida; order Lamiales; family Oleaceae; genus Fraxinus; species Fraxinus anomala. The sequence goes on from CAIGRN010101527.1 coordinate 202, forward strand.
ATTTTATTATGAGTTTAATGCATTAAATTACTTAATCACTAATTTGATGACTTTGTAAATCTTTTACGAATCGAGACGTGTGTTTGAGATTTAGATCATATAGTAAAATTCGATAATTTAGTATAACGTGTAAAGATAAATTATGAGTTTAATGCATTAAATTACGTGATCAATAATTTGATGATTATGTGAATATCTTACGAATCGAGATGTGAGTTTGAAATTTAGGTCATATAATAAAATTCGATAAATTAGTATAACGTGTAAAGATACATATACTAAATATTGCGATCATACATGAATTTTTAGAACTAATATTTCATTTAACTAAGGTAAATTCGCATAGAGATATGAGATTAAAATAGTTAAATAGTCTCAATGAGAACTCGAGAGGGGTAAATTGAATACCATAGAAGAATTGATCGATCACTACATTAGGTTCTTGAATCTTGAATTGGGACTTAAAGGGGATCAATAGGTAAAATTGTTCGTCCCTAATCTTCATGATCCGGAAAATAATAATTATTGAAACAATAACATGGGAATTGCCTGCTTTCCTTACCTAGAAAAATTGCACTAATACAAAATATGCAGCAATTTATTAATCAGCTATCCTACTCACAAACAGCAGAGGATAAGGTCAGGTTAACAGGGTAAAAAGAACCTTGTCACCCACACACGACATTCTGAGACATCAAAATAGAACTTGAGTTCAGAAGAGAAGAGACCACCTGCCCCATATACATTTTCATTTCCGTAAACCAAACACGAATTAGATCAAATACCAGCAGCGGATTTCAAATCATACGTCGGTACAGTGAACGCCCGTTTCTCTCCAAGCGCTCATTTGATACAGTCGACGAGATATCAGAGACCAAATTATCATTGTCGTTGTAAATGGATGAGAGTTTTCAGCACGGAGAGGTCTCGGAACAGTTTCAACGGCAAAGAAACAAAAAGCAACAGCTGCGTTAAAACCTGGAATTCAAGTGAAAAAAAGAAAGATGGTAAAGCCATTAGCCTAGAACATAGTATTATAAACAATTACATTTTAGTCAATGTACACAGATAACTAACTTAATTGTTAGGTTGTTTAATTGTCTGTAGTCTACACAAAACCTCCACGATCCATCCTTCTTTTTAACCAAAAGGACTGGGGAAGCAAATTGGCTATTGTTGGTTTGGATTATGCCACTCTCTAACATCTCCTGTACAAGCCTTTCTATCTCTGTTTCTGAATAAAAGGACACCTATAAGGCCTGATTTTGAGTGGTTGTGCTCCTTCTTTCAAGGGAATATGATGTACATGTGACCTAGGAGGGTATAGTTGCTTTGGCTCTTCAAACACCTTGGCAAAGTGATGCACTACCTCTAACACTCTGCTAGGTATGTTATCCACTTGTTCCTCCTTGACAGTACACAGTTGTCCCACTATTCCATAAAAGTCTTTGCTAAACATTCTTGTCATCTCTTCTACCCCCATCATCTTGCCAGGCTATTTGGGACTTGCACTCTTTCAAGTTAATTTCTCTTTCGCTTAATTTGAACCTGACGCACCCTTGTTCAAAGTCAAAGGTGATTGGACCAAATTGGCTCATCCAATCCACCCCTAAGACCATGTCACTCCCAGCCAACTTGAGGGTCCTAAGCCTGTATAGAAATTCCCAGCCCTGCACCTTCCAAACTACTGGTAGACACACAACCTTACTCTCCAGTTTGTCACCATTGACCACCCTAACTATCATTATGTTGGCTTCATCAGTGACATAATTTAGTTCTTTGATTAGTTTTTCATCCACAAAACTATGGGTGCTTCCATTATTCATTAGGATTGATATTTTCCTTCCCTTAATTACCCTAGGGACTCTAATGGTTCTGTGTTTCAAGTTCCTCGTCAAAGCATTGATAATATTTCCATCACTCCTTCATTCTCTTGTTCTTCTTCAGATTCAGATTCCTTAACTTCATTAGGTTTACCATTTCATCCTCATCCACCAATAAGATGTTTATGGATCTGTTTTTACAAACATGGCCTATGGTATACTTTTCATCACATTTATAGCATAAACCCAAGTTCCTTTTGGTTTGGAAGTCTGTTGGGATAATGGTTTTATAGTTGCTGGATATTCTACTAGGTTTGGTTGCTGTCTCAGTGGGTTTTACTTCATCAGGGGGTTTAGTAGCGTGAAAGCAATATGTGTTTGTATTAGGCACAAACTCTTGGGTTTTTGGAACTTGTTGATGGTGACGCCCCTTTTATTGTTACTAGTATTGGCATTCTTTGGTGTGGATTGGGCAACCCCAGCAATCGTCGTCCGACGCCGACATATTTAATCGCTGCAATCTCCTCCCGATGACATTTCTCACCGCCCCACTTATCAAACCATTCTAAAATGGCCTACTCTACAGACTGAGAATTGAGATTTGTTCGAAGAGATTTTACTTCACTTTCAAGAATGTATTTGTGGGGTTTTTTTTAGAACGTTGTGTATCTAATCAAGTCTTAACCATTGTTTCAACAAGCTCCCGTTTGAACAACGGAACCACATTATTCAACGTTGCAATGGGAGGAATAATTTATTTTTTTGAGAATATGTGATTTTTTTGAATCATGTATTTTTTTTTAAATACTATTCAAAACTCCATTTTCTCAAAATAATGGCCATCAAAGAGGGGCGTAATTTTCAGGCCAGCCAAACTTGTGGATGGTTGTAGTCTTTTATTTCGTAATGTGCAGCGGACATTGATTTGTGAATTGTAACTATTTTTTTTTTTTTTAATTTGTGAAAGTCAACCAAAAATTTGGTCTTTCCAAACCGAATGGGCTGTCAACGACGAATTGAGAATTAGACGTTATTAGAGGAGAAGAAGCACTAAATTGGGGTTTACTAGGACCAATGCTACGAGCTTCTAAAATACAACGAGGCCTTCTTAAAATTGATCATTATGAGTGATACGATGAATTTGATAGGGAGGTTCAACGACCAAAAGAAGGGGATTCATTAACTCGTTATTTAGAACGAATTAGTGAAATGACATAATCTATAAAAATTATTCAACGGCTTTGGAAGGAATTTCGGGGGAGCCTTTGAGAATTTAGAAATTCGAAGCTTTGATAGATTAAAAGATGTCGAATGGAATGACTTTGAATATCGATTTATTAGTAAAAAACCTTCTCCAACTTTGAATTGTCCAAACAAGTACTTTAATATAAGAGTCAAAGCACCAGAAGGAGAATTGAGAATTTTTCTGATAAGATATCACGGTGTTTTTCTTTTGAGATGGAAAATTCGCCTAGTGAAATTTATTCTCAAATTAACATAAATTACAACTGATTATGATTTTTTTTTTTTTTTTTTTTGGCATTACGGTACAATAGTACAGAAATCAAGACAACATAGTTCATGATAAATAACCCTTCTTGTTTCGTGAACTTATGTTACGCGTCCTTTTTTCCAATTTTAATTATAATTATAAATTTATAAGTTACTTTCTCTCTCCTTGGTGACATTTACTCTCACACGTGTACGAGACATTTTAAGTTTAAGAATAATATTATTTGTACATAATGATGTACAGATAAATGATATAAAAGAGAAAGAACGAGAGAAAAATAGAAGCAAAGAAAAGAAATTCAGTTATCATAATACTTCTCTATTTTCCATGTCATCTATCTTGCATCATGATATAACAATAATGTACAAATATACGCTTGCTTAGGAGTTCCAATGTATCGGTTATGAGCTTTTTTTTAAGGTATCGATTTTGAGCTTTTATGAGCGAATGGATTATGAGTGGTTTTAATAGCAGTTTTTAAAGCAGTCCAACTTATATTTGGGAGTTTATTATTCGCAGGTTCGGAAAAGTTTTTTTAAAAAGTAAAGTTATATATATGTTTTTTAGTGAGATTTTGAGTTTATGATTTCTTGTATGAAATTTTGTACTTATAAATAATATTTTACTTTTAAGTAAAATTTTTTTATATGTATGTTAATATTTATTTAAAATTTTATGTTAGTATTTCTTAGTTATATATAAACTTTAAAATTACAAGTTTTTTTTTTATATTTTTAAATAATTTTTACATATAAGCGATTTTTTTTACTTATAAGTAACTTTTATATTTTATAAGTGATTTTTTGTCTTATTAGTGAGATTTTTACACAAAAATATTTTTTTAATCTTATTTTACTTATAAGTAATTTTATATATTAAATAATTTTTAATTATAATACAATTTTTTTGCTTATAAATATTTTTTTAGTTGGTATATTTATAAGTTAGTATTAAATAAAATATGTTTGTTGGAAATAGTTATTTTATAAAAGGTAAAATTAAAGGAGAATTTGAAAAACAACCAAAAATCCCAGATTTGGAGGATCGAGAAAACTCGTTAAAATTACACTACATCGTTTTTTGGTTGGTTTTTAAACCATCCAAAATTAGTGTCCAAAAAATCTAGCAAGTACCGGTATTTCCAATCCCTCATAAACGGTGCTACTTAAAATCGGTAAAATAAAACTCCCAAAAAGGCCCCAAATGTATGTTTGATTGACTTTACTTTTCATGTAAAATATTATTTTTTTCACCCAAATTCTTACTTTTAAAATGTTTGATTGACAATTTTTTCTGTTAAAAATATTTTTCAACTTTTGGTCATGTAACCATATTTTTCTCAAAAATAAGAAAAATATTTTCTTTAGACATGGGTGATTTTTATTTTTCAGTTAATTCACTCTCTCTTTCTGTTTCTTATCTACCCACGAATAGAAAATGTCAAGTATAATTTTTTCTAAATTGAAAACTAAATCAATCAAACATATTTAATTAATAATTTTTATATAAATAAGTTTTAGGCAATTGAAATGTCTAAAATTTATTTACTTTTCATGTTCCCAATGTAAATACATCTGTAGTTCTTATTTCAGTCTCCCGTGGATGCATTGTCTTCTATACTTTCATAATCATGGTATGTATCTTGGAGATTCTTAATCCTTTTTCATTTTGTTTGGAGTACATAATTATGCTGTCAACCATGTCATTGCTTTTTATTTTATGTGCTCTTCTTTCTCCATAGTTGTGTTTTGCAATATTTTAAAAATCGATTCAGTCATCCACACGAAAATGAAAAAGAATTAAGGATCAAATCGAGGTTGAACCAATAATGAAAAAAGAAAGATAAATAAATATTTTCAAATACTAAATAAGGTTATATAACGGTATAATATTTCTAATTAACGGTAGAAGAATTTTAATTTTTTTATTAATTAAGGAAACATTAAAAAATGATTAATTAACTAAATGAAATAATTAACCTGTATTAAATAAAATAGTGTAATACACAGTAACAAGCAAAGATATTGATCCCACATCGGAATCTTGTAACTGAAGTACTAGAATTGATGCCTATTAAATAAATGGGCCAACATCTACGTCATAAAATTTTTGGGCCTACCAATTATTAGGTTGGAAGTTGAAAAGTTTGTAGTATGTGTAAGTATAAACAATTAAAAACTAGCAGGGCCGGATAGATCGGTTCCGGTCACTTGTTAGATCTTAAATTGGGCAAATGAACGGTTTTTTTATCGGTTTTGAATCAAACTGCGGATCGTATGCCGGTCCAGTCCAATCCGATTTGGCGTTTAGAGCTTTTCATTTTTCCATGATAATGCATCATATTTGCACTAAATTTTACATGTTAATGCATCATATTTGCACTAAATTGTACATGTTTCTATTTCTCTATCTTTGAACAGTGTTATGTAGGGTGTCAACGAGTTAAAATGTCGACTCGAATAAAAATGGTTTGGGCTTTTTTTTGTTCGAGCTGAGTTTTTGCTTGACCAAAAAATCTAAACTTGACCCGAACTTTTGATTTGAGTCTTAGCGAGCCAACTCACTTTTTTTTTTTTTTAATTTGAAATTTTGAATACAAGTCAAAAAAACTACTGCTGCCTTAAGAGATAGCTACTTAGCTGCATGCACAAGATAGCAGTGCTATCTTTTTCTTTTTTTTTTTCATTTTTTTTTAAAAAATTCTCGGTCCATTATGGGTCGAAAATGGTCCGTGACACGAGCTGGCTCAGCTTGAACCGACTCCCCAAAATGGGGCTCGATTCTTTCAAGTCGAGCCGTCCAAATCGACAATCCAAATTTACACTCCTAGTGTTATGGATTTGTTGGTAGGCTTTCTGAGGGATTGTGAGTAACCAACACAAGACTATGGGAAACCATTTTTAGTGGTTGGTATGTTGCTGCTGTTTGTTTGTTTGTTTCTTCTTCATGTGAACTATGCAAAATTGTAGCTGTGGTGGATTTTAGCCCCAGTCTGATTTAGCTAAAAATCATATTTTTAGGGTTTATTTGACATGACTTTTATTTTTGTTTTCGGTAGAAGAGATTTTGGAGGGAGCTATTTTAATTTTGTTTGGAAACTAATTTTTAAAAAAACTTCTTATTTCGAAAGTGTTTTTAGATGAAGTCACATTAGATCAACTTTCTCTAAGAGTTTTTTTTAACTAGGAGAATCAAATTCATAAAATTAGTCAAATAAATAAATAAATATATATATATATATATATATATACACACACACACACACACACACATTCTGCAAGACTCACGATAGAGGGGAAATTCAATAATTGGACTTTCTTTTGCAGATAGAAAGGTCAGCCCAATCCATTTCTGGTGGGCCAAGGCTTGGCTTACCCATAAAGGGCTGAAAAGAAATCACAGAAGGAAGCAAGATATGAAAGGGAAAGCGTGTTGGTAACAAGTTGCTCAAAGTAAAACACGTTTAGATCTGTACACATACTAATCGAGTGATGTGAAAAGCCAGCACAATCGGACGAGTTGTCCCACTTGATACCCCTACTTTCTAGTTTCGTCTCCCCCTCTTTTTGCCTTGTCAAGTTGCAACTTCGGAGTCCATCCATTATTGATACATTCAAATTATAAACTTTTGCTAAGCTAATGTTCAAGTATTGAATAAGATAAAATGTATAATGAATAATATTTTAATTTTTTCTTTTATTTTACGTGATTTTAGTATGTCCAAATTCCCAAATTAAATGTCACATATGTTTACCACTGTGAACCGTGGCGTCGTTTTACTATTTTTATCTTTCTAAATCATTATGAAATTATGGTGCCATGATATGAAATTTATTTTAATTTTTGAAAATAACAATTCAAAAATCAAAAGCACTGATAGAGTACGCAGTCGAATAGTCAATTCAATGTTAACATCGCTATTGGAATTTACAACGAAACAATCAACTGCCTTTTAGTAACAACAATTCTTGAAAAAGCTCTAATAATAAAAAACAAATTATTTAAAAACTTTTTTTAACAACAAAAAATGCATAATTGTTGTGTTAATTGAAAATCATTAAGTAGACATTTAAATGCCAAAATTATTTTACCAACCTCAAAAGTCTACTACGTACATACTCTGGCCCACATTTATTTTACTCGGGACTTTGTGGGGAAAATGACTAATTTGTGTGGTTAGTAGACTGCCCAAGTATTGTGTAAAAATGATAAAATATCTCCTCTTGGACCCCAATAATGTTCAGTGATAATTTCAAATATTGATCTGCTCAATTGAGTCACATTCTATGAGATCAAATAAAATGATAAATTTCATGTCGATTAACTATCAAAGTATAAGATGAAACTTCGAGTCTTAGACTCCATTTGGTACACATTATTATAGAATGAGAATGAAAAATATAGTCGTTATTGGGCCTCACACAAGAGATAGAAATTCAAAATTGATGGCTTGATATGATGAATAACGACTATATTTTTCATTTTTATTGATGAAAAATGAGAAACAAACGAGGGTTTAATAATATATATTTCATACTCACACAAATCATAGTTTGATAAGTTTGCCTTGCTGGTTGATTAGATTTTATCACGAATATTCACTCGTGCAAATTCATTTGCTAGAAGTTGGAATGGCTTGAATCGTGCGAGGGAAGAGCACATAGAAGATGTTCAAATTGTAGTTAAGTAATACTGTAAAGCACCTAAAATTTTACCAGAGACTTTAGAACTCATTGTAAGTATAAATTTTATATTTTTATTTGTAAATAGAACCTGAAATGGTACCATTGTTCTTAGTTCTCGAAGACACGAGTCAAGATCAGCTCAACGCAAAGCGTGCTTTATACTTGAACGGACATGGGTTGTCAAACATGGACTGTTTCAAATTGCCTTACATGTGATCAAGATTTGTATGTTTTTGAAGTTTCACGAGAGACTTGTGTAACCTCTTCATAAAAATTCTCCAATCTTATTTATTATATTATTCATAAGTTACTTTATTTTATGGAAGTAAATTTATTTATGGTCAAACAAACGTGTACATGATTATTCTATTGAGATTGAGACGGGGGACGGCATGACACTAGTCAAGTGATTTATGAATTGAATTCTAATAAGCGATCAAGGATCTAACTTGCCCACGAAATAAGCGTCGTGTGAAAAATAAGCAAATGAAAAAAATTAGAAACCAACTACTATCCTTTTTTTCTTGCCTTTTCACAAGCATAGGAAATATCATTTAATTTTTTTAGGTAGGCATTTTGTTGAGTATAGGTCTTAAAATCGAGAATTAATCAATTTTAGCTACAGGAATTAATATTTATCACAATCCAAAATTATTTTTATAATCTCTCAATTATACCATAATTTATATGAATTACATAAATTAATATGTATATAAATAATCAATATTTTTGTCGCCTAAAATAGAAATATGAAAATGAAACAAAATGATATGAAAATTACACGAGAATTCACCAATTTTTTTAAATATAAAAGAAACTTATTGATTGATCGAAGACGATCAATTCTGGTCCGATCGCTTGTTTCACAATTCTCATTACGAAAATCGGATCGGTCCAATTTTTCGAGCAACTAACCACGTGTGCTCATCCCTATTTAAAAACTTTAAAAAAATAAAAAAAATCCTACATAAGTGATGGAGATAATTTTGAAGTGGGTACCCTTTTATTTTCACTGAATTAATGATTTGGTCCTGAACTTCATTGTTTAGTGGGGTTTGTCCATGTTCCCTCTTGACAGCCAAACAAATCCTAGCCATAATTTTCAATATAATCATCATTTTGACTCTTAAATATTTTTTATTATAGTGATTACTATTTTATTTTTGTAATTTCGGACGTTGAACGGCAAATAGGATCGTGACCCCACCAAAGTCGTTAATCCCAAATAAAATATATGGAGAACAAGTTAGTGGTGCAAAATCAATTAAACATTTTTGTGATGACCCCTTCATTTTATGGATATTTACGAATAATTCCCCAACTCCTCAAATTCACATTCTTAACTACTTATCTTGTAAAGTTCACTATAGATGGCTTTTCTTTTACTTTTAATTCTAGATATACTTATTAGAAAAAAATGATCTACCAATATAGATGACATGACACATCAATTCATCAATTGATAAATTTATGGCGAGTCTCAACTCTCCATATTTGGATTATGCATCTGTTTGGTAGATATTAAAATCAGATTTTTAGTAGATTTTAATAAAAGTTGATAAAACGTGTGGTTGACTTTGACTTTAAATTTTAATTGAATTTCAATATGAACCGAGCAAGGGCTATATTTTTTACTCATCAATGAATTGATGTGTCATTTTACCAATTTTAACACAAGCTAAATATTGATACTTGATTAATAATGTCTCGTTTTTATTACTCATTACGTCCCAAAAAAATGGTCACATTTCTTTTTTCACACAGATCAAGAAGATTTAGTTAATATAGTTGAAATAATAAATTTTACTATTATTTTTCCTAATATAATCTTACATTAATGTAATCGATAATCAAACTAATTAACTGCTTGTTCGAGCTCCATTTTTGTCAAAAAAAAAATGAATTCTTAAATAGTATATTGATGAAAAATGTGTGGTTAAAAAATAAGAAAAAATTTTGAATTTGCGTGTAATATTATTTTATTAAAGAACGTATTGTTGAAATTGGTCAAAATACTATTCAATGGTACATTTTTTTTTTCAAAAAAAATGGCTCAAACAAGAGCTAAATTATTTATGCAATATTCAATGTAATTAAACTATTCTTGTTACCAGTCATTATTTAATGCAAGAATCAAGATAATTGACATTTCATAATCATCAATATTATCTTCTAAAGTTCACTATAGATGGCTTTTCTTTTTCTTTTAATTCTAGATATACTTATTAGAAAAAATGATCTACCAATATAGATGACAGGACACATCAATCGATAAATTTATGGTGAGTCTCAACTCTCCATATTTGAATTATGCATATGTTTGGTAGATATTAACTGCTTGTTTGAACCCCATTTTTGTAAAAAAAAAAAAAAATGCATTCTTAAATTGTGTGGTTAAAAAATAAGGAAAAATTTTGGGTTTACGTCTAATATTATTTTATTAAAGAACGTATCGTTGAAATGGGTCAAAATACCATTCAAGGATACATTATTATTTTTTTCAAAAAAATGGGGCTCAAACAAGGGTTAAATTATTTAAGCAATATTCAATGTAATTAAACTATTTTTGGTACTAGTCATTGTTTAATGCAAAAGTCAAGGTAATTAACATTTTATAATCATCCATACAAATACAAATGAATAAGGGTTAAACCTTTTGTACACCATGGTGTACATCTCTCTTATAATAGTGGGGACCCTCACAATAGTGGGGAGGGGGTTGTCAAACTAGGTGTACACCGTTTGATCCAATGAATAAATGTCAAAAAAGATGAATTGTTTTTTATTTTATTTTTAATTTATTGTTCCAATTACAATAGAATAATATAGTGATTTATATTTGTGAGAACGAAGCACATTCAATAGGGATATATTATGAAACTAATATATTAACTACACTCCTAAATAAAAAATGATACTATAATTTGAAACTTACGAGAGAGGAAAATATAACTATCTTTATAGGACCGGGGGGAGTATATTTTATTCAAGTAAATTGAACATGGTGGTAAATATTATCTCTAGATGTGTGTTTGAGCAATATTATTTTGGAAGAATATATTTTAGAATAGTAAATTGATGGAGAATTGGTGATTGAAAAATAAGGAAAAGTTATTGATGTGATGAAAAATATTATTTTATTGAAGAATGTGTGATTGAAAATGAGTAGAATAATGAAAATAAAAATTTTAATGTGACTATCAAACATAAGGTAAAACTACACATTTAGACGATTATAAGAACTCACTGGTACATCGAATTAATAAGCGACTTCACTAGCAAACTTTAGACATTGTTTAAGTGTACCATAATTTTACGTCAAATTAATGTATTTAACTCATATTCTTTCGTTAATTCTATGCAATGTTGTCAAGTAAAATTTATCAATTGCGAGTCTGAACGTCGGTAGATTTAATTCACTATGTCTAGTTCACATCCAAATTTTTTTCAGTCATCTAATCTGAGAATCAAAATGTCTACGGTTGTCGCACTCCCAAAGCTACGATCACGTGTAGTCTAACGCTACCATTTCAAGTGTGCATGTAATATATGTGCAAACGAAAAGTATAGTCGGTATTTGTTGTCGTTCAAACCCCCCAATTTCTAGGGTCAACGCATCTCATTGTTTCGACCTAATAAACTTATCGTATTTATTTCTGGAACACCGCATCAACGAATAAAACAATTTAGTAAGGGTTTGGAGCTCAAAAATCTATTTCAATAAAATCATTTCTAACCTTCCCCACCCAAAAAAAAAAAAAAATTAGTTTTGACAAACCAACTAGTATAACGTTATAATAAACAGTATTACACGTAGATGATATTATGGTAAATTAAAGTAGACATTATTATTTGCATTCAAAATATATTCCTTTGCATTATTAACCGCATAAAAAAATGTGGAGGCTGAATGTGGTTTTTAACCCGAATAAGAAAGACATAGTAAATCATATTCTTTGGAATAAAACAAGCAAATAACCTATATCCAACTTAGCCCATGCTTGCCTCTCATTGTGGAAGAAAGAATGGAGTTTTAAATAGTATTTTTTGGAGAATGTGTGATTAAAATTTAAAGAAATTTTATTAGTTTGTGTGCAGAATATTTTATTACGTGAATGAATAGTGAAGAAATAATACTGTAGCAAACAATTTAATTTTTAAAGAATGACACACACACTCTTAATAGACCACAATACTCTATATCTAGTAATATCTATTATAAATTTATATAAAATATTTTATATTGCATAATCTAGTGTGTCAAACGCAACGTGAGTACATGTTTGCGATATGTTATTAGACTATACAATCAAAATTTTCACGTAGTTATATTTCTTAGCATTATTTAGCCCATGTTTGAAATTCATTTGTTTCTCATTCTATTTCTCATTTTTTTTTCTTTCTTCATTTCAACCACACATTTCATCAATAAAATAATATTACACATAAACTTAAAAAATCTCCTTACTTTTTAACCACACAATTTTCCATCAATCACTATTCCAATTTTTTTTTTCACCCAAAATGGGTGTCAAACAGGGGCTTAGTGCTATTAATTTCCTTATCGATACATCATAAATACTAATTAGTGTTAATAAAAGTTGGTGGATTTCGTAAAATAAATGAAACGAAAAGAAACTTTACCAAACAAAGCGCTAGACAAGAAAGCATAAATGAAGAATTACTTAAGCTAAAACAACAGATTAATATTAATTAATTAATTTGAACAATCCACCATGGTTATCATTGTCAACACACCAAAAGGATTCTTGTCGTTTAGGCTTTAGGGTTACAGTCTCCCGTAATTTCAGAAAAAAGGCAGGGCTAAAAATGACAATTCACATACTGATGGCAAAAATATCAAGAAAGCTGGAAATGTATTTTTGTGCAAATGCAGAGAACACCGTAGGGTTACTATAGTCTAGGACAGTTCTGTAGGGTAACCCCCCTCTCTCTCTCTCTCTCTACATTATATATTTTGTTGTAGTTGTTTCTCTCTCTATATGTAAAATTCTTGAATATTTTTCTTTCTCGCGCATATTCACAGTGGGGGAAGTGAATAATGAGGAGTTTATTTTATTTTTATTTTTTTTGTGGAGAGAAGAACCTGATGCCTCTTTTGATGTGTGACTGTGTGAGTGGGTGGTGCCGTAACTGCTGTTTTTCTCTTGTCACTGTACAGAAACTGATACATACAATCATACATCTTTTTTCTCTCAGTTTCTCTCTCTACATCTTTGAGCTATTTTTCTTTGTTCTCTCTTGCTCTATCACTGTTATTCCTTTAAAGTCTTTTAAGCATACATACGATGACTGTATTTCCTCCTCATTTTTCCTGCTACTAGGAATATATATTGATTCAAATCTAACAGGTCTGTAGCTGATTTTGTTCTGGGAATTTCTTTGATCTTTAAGGGGGTTTTCTTTATGTTTTGCCTTCAAAAATCAGTGTTTTGGGGCTTTTCTTGGAATTTTTACGCTTCTCTTTGTTCCCTTCTTAAGATTTTTGTGATAGCGGGTGTATTTGTTTATCGATTTCGAGCTGGGCTATGTTTATTGATGAGTTTTAACCCCAACTATTTTTTGTGATCTTATGATCTATATTTCATTTGGCGTTTCTCTTCAACTAGTTTTTGACAGAGTTTCGTTTATAGTCTTTCCTTCTGTATCATAGCAAAAAATAAATAAATAAATCTGATATATACATTGAAAATAGATTTTGCTTTATTCATGTCCACTATTCACACAGACTGACCATAGATTTGATTTTGGAGTCTGGGTTCTTTCCATTTCTTCTGAATCTTTTTCCACCAAGTAAAATATTTCACCGTTTACTTTGATTTTGAGGCAGTTTGCACCATATGAATGTGTACGGTGAGATTTCTTTGTGGGTTCACTTCGAGAATCTTTCTGATTCATCAGTTCTTGTCATCATATCATCTTGATTTTGCTTTCTTTGAATTTGATTTTTCAATTGAGCAAGGTTCAGTTGTTTCCCATCTTGAAAAGCTTAAGCAAATCTGTCTACTTTCTCATGGTTTGCCCACATAAAATAACGATTCACGAGGGTCGATCTTTGCTTATAGCTTTCTATTTTTTGCCAAATTTTGGTTCTTTCCTTGCTCAATCAGACTCTTGGAGAGAACACTATTCATATATAAGATGCTTCAAGTTTACACCTTCCAAGCACATAAAATAACATTCTTTAGAGTCTAGAGTCTTCTACTGCCCTTTGTATTTTCTGGGTCTGTGTTTTTTTCCCCCAGAGTTCCTGATCTAATGTTTTGGTATTTTTCTCTCTTCTTTGCAGGGTTGATGGATGGTTGAAGAAAAGGTACAATATTTAGGTGGGGTTGTTTGATTTTGATCTTAAGAGGTGGTATTAGTGGTGGTGGGGTTGGGGACCTTTGTCGAGAGAGGCCTTAGGCTACTGTTATGCTGAAGGGTAAGTATAATAAGATAAGGCCTTGTTTTGGAGATAAAATAAGTTCTTGTGACTGTTGCCTAGACAGCACAAGAAGGAAGAAAAAGGCTGTTGGCAGATGTTATCCATTGAAAAACCTCCTCCAGATCCCCAGTGTCCTTGTGAAATCTCACAACTGAAAACCAGTACTAGTCATGAGAAGGCTTCTGATAATAAGCAGCAGCTTGGGGTAGATCTGTCCAACAAATTCTCCATAAGGTAATAAATGGGCGAAATTTTTCATCTTTCTTAAATCTTCAAGTTTTACACGTCAGTCATGTTATTTCTTGATACTTTCTTTGTTGGCCAGATCCCAGTTGCATATTTCTGATTTTGATTCATCCAAGTATGGGTTTGCCATCAAGCTTCATGAATATGCATTTTCTCTCTTTGTTTTGTTTTTCCTTACCTAATATTGGCCTAATGACCTTTTTTTTAGCAGGTTTTTGGTCTTCATCTGGTCTTCCCATGTCTTATAAAGTGGTTCTTCCAATTTTATTCATACCACCGTTAGATGGTCAATTTTGACCACCGTTATTGACCATCTAACGGTGGTCATTTCATGTTCTTCCACTACCCTCTCACACTGGGAACTCAAATTCTTGCATATCTGTTTGTGATTAAATCTTCAGTCAAAAGCTGCCATTTTTTTGGGGTAGTCTTATCCTCGTTGTACAGTTCTTTTGCTAAAGCAGGTGCATAGTTGAAAGGTTTTGGGACATTTGCAAATCATTTTATGCATTGGTGTTTCAATTACCCCATTATTTTGTCCTGAATTTGTTTGTTTATGTGATTTTAGTAATATATCTCAAATCTTAAATTTTTACTGCAGGGATTATGTTTTCAAAACCCGGAGCAAGGATATCAAGACTAATTGGCCATTTTCTCGGAAAAATTTGCAACTTTGTTTGAAACATGGCGTGACCAATCTGTTGCCACCTTTTCAGTCTCTTGATTATGCAAGATGCTTATCAACTGAAAAATGTGATGTTGGAAGCATCACCAGCGACAAAGTGAGTATAAGCAATTCCGATGGGAAGCTCTCCTGTTCAAGTGACCATCCTGCGTCTGTCTCTTATACCACTATTGGGCATGGCCATGAGCTAAGTGCGGATTGTGGAGACATTAATGAAAGTGGATCTCAAGAAGAGAAAGAATTTCCATCAACCATAACGAGTCATTCCGGTTCTGAAAGAGATACGGTTCCCACAATACAAAGCCCTTGTTTGGAAGCAGAAGCAAAAAAATTCCCAGGACCTTTGACCGAGAAGCCTGTATCATCCAACAAGAGTGAAAATACGAACAAAGAAACTGTAAAGAAGTGCAGATTGATTGTGAAATTGAGCAACATTGCTGACCCAAGGTTGCAAGAAGATACGGGTGCAAACACTTCTGTGGTGTCAGAAACAATGGCTTCAAAAGTGTGTCCAGTATGCAAGAGCTTTTCTTCTTCGTCTAACACCACTTTAAATGCCCACATTGATCAATGTCTTTCTGGGGAGTCAACAATCAAGTGCACAGAAAATCCTAAGGTGATCAAGCATAGAATAAAGCCAAGAAAGTCAAGGTTGATAGTAGATATATATGCAACGGCCAAACACTTCACATTGGAGGATCTTGACAGAAGAAACGGTACGAACTGGGCCTCAAACTTGGGTTTTCCAACTCCAAATATGGAGATGTCTGTTGAAGAGAAGGATGAGACACCATCTCCTACTGATGTTGAAGACATCAATGATGAAGCTGCAGTCTACATCGACTCCAATGGCACAAAACTTCGTATTCTATCAAAGTTCAATGATCTGCAATCAAACTCGAATGCTGAAGATGATTGTAGACCAAGGAAACTTGAGAATAGAGACAAAGAAAGCAAATTTTCATCGAGTAAGAAGAGAAATCTCATCACAAAACACAAGCTCATGAAATGTGCTCCCCATGACCAAAATAGTTGCTTACTGAGGCATGATCATTGTCACGAGGTGTGTTACTTCAACTTCTTTACAACTTGTTTTTGACAGCGGCTGATTGCTTGTTTCCAATCAAAAAAAATTCGGCTTTGCCATTTACGGCATTTGTTCAGCTTTTGGATTGTCAGGATGCATACCTTTGAACGAACCTAGGCAAATATTCTTGTCTCATTTAGTTTATCTTGAAACCACAAGATTTGGCACAAAATAGTTAGAATTAAGTCGTGTAATATACTTGTATATTGATTAATTGGCGACTTCTTTTTTTTCCCAGTTTTCAATCTAACACAAAGGGTTCATTTTCTGATTTTTGGTATTCTGTTGATAAAAAATATATTTTCAATTTTGACCATCTAAAATTGTGTTAAGTTATTTCTATAGTGTCTGCATGAAAAGAATCGCAAGTTACTCTCTTTATCAAATGACTAGACTGCTTATCATCTTTAGCAAAATGCAAATTAACCATGTATTGTTAACAGATTGACGATGGTGAACAAATAAACATTCCTCCTGAAGAAAGTTGTGAGACAGATGAATTCCTGACACAACCCTTGGAAACTTGTGATCAGATGAAACGAAATAATTTTGGAATGATAAGACAGTGGGTAGGCTCCAAGCGAACTGGTCTAATGAAAAAGATTAACGGTGGAAATCAGCATTCAGATAAAGGTGTAACCAAGGACTTGAGAGTAAAAAGTCATCAATCTTCACTAGCTGACCTTTTTCTGAAGAGAACTAATAGTTTGAGTTCGGCAATTTTATCTGATCAGAATCCACGATCACCTCCTGAAAGCAGCAAAAGACAGGAGAATTTGTCTCTTTTATTGCACGAGGGATGCAAGGATCCTTCTTCGAGAAAGAGGGCGGGGATTTCCTTGGCAGATTCTCAAAGCTGTCCCACTGAAAAGAAGAAACGTCTTATGTTATCTAAGTGCAGCGTGAAGCAGTTGAGGAACGATGGCCCATCAGTTCTTTATCGTATAATGGATCCTCCAAATTGTACAGTAAATCATGTGCCACCTCGGAGTAAGAAGAGAATGGAGGTGCTCAATCCTGCTAAAGATTCTCGTCGTTCTTTTATCAATTCAAGATCGTCCCAGTATCATGCATATTCATCTGGGGGTAAGAAATTTTCATCTTTAAGGAATATATCCCTGGATCATGCATTCTCATCTAAAGGCAGGAAATTTTCGTCTTCGAGGAAGAATGAGTTGTCTGTCAGCCAAGCTTCTATTCCTGATCACTATAAGAAAAAATTGAGGAGAAAATTTTTGGACCGGAAGAAGCCTTGGGTGCATTACATGTCAGGATCAGATGAAGAAGCCCTGGCACCCCAATCCACAATTGTTAGGCGACATCACTTGGTAGAAGATCTGTGTAAAAATTCTACTCAGTTAGAACCAACTGATAAGCTATATTTTGATAGAACTAGGGTCTTGAAAATTCGAAAGAAGAGAGATGCACTTATGATCTGTAGGAATGAGGAAACCAAGTCTTTGAAAAGCTCACAACACTCTCTTGAATCTGATAGCCGGGCTGGGAAGAAGATTGATTCTTTTACTAGCGAAAGTGTTCCACCTTTTACACCCGATGGCATGAAATCTTCTGGAAAAGAGGTTGAGATTTCGGATGACATTGTCTGTGAGCCAATCCCTGACATGGCTGATGGGGGAACTTTTATGGGTTTTAGCAAATCATTGGATCCTGCGTTCCCTGTGCTTTCTGGTACTTCTGATGTGCGAGGTCTGTCACAACAGTATCTTGAAGCAAACAAGGAACCTTTTCTAGATAAGCCAATATTGGGTGGTGAAGAGATGTTTTGTGGGGATGAAGTGGGGAAACTTATCATCACTCACGATGCCCACATGGTGGCAGAGTTGGATACTAATGAAGAACCAGGAAATTACTTTGTGGATGTTGATCCGATACCTATTCCTGGACCACCTGGATCCTTTTTGCCAAGTCCTGGGCATATGGGCTCAGAAGATCTTCATGGAAATTCATCATTAACTACCTGCAGGGTTCAATCTTCTGAAGATGAGCATGAATTAATTGATATGGATTCATCAGATTCTCCTGTTTCTGCTGTGTCAGCTATATGCAACTCCATCGGTGCAAGATCTTATTCTGTATCCTTGGAGAAGTTGTCTTTAGAACCTGATCGTGGTGTTCAACCTGAGACTAGATCTAGCTTCTCCCGTGCTAGCATTGATCCTGTGGTTGAAAGTTCCAGTCCTTTTGAGCAGGCAGCAAGTGCAGGAGAGGGAAACCTCAACCTGGATCAATCAAGGGCTAATTTGATGTTTGCCAAATCAAGTCCTCCCCGATTCAAATACAGTCAGCCCTGCTGTTGCTCTAGGAAGGAAGGAGCTTTATCGGGTGTTGCTTTAAACAATCAAGAATCACAACTTTTACGCAGAAGAACTATGCCTTCACTTGCACTTCCTGCCGTAGAAAAGCAAATGGGTGGTTTTGCAAAGAGAAAGTGTGAAAGTTTCAACTCGAGGTCAGAAATATTCTCTATGAGCAAGTCAAGTTCAGAACCTGAAGAAAATGTAACAAAATCATCTGTGGGGCCAATGCCTATGCAGTTTATAAATTCTGAGGTTAGGTCCCCAACCCGTGATGATTATGAGTCCGCTACACCTTCAATTTCTAATCCCGTTCTTAGACTCATGGGAAAGAACTTGGTGGTAAACAAAGACAAAGATGTCGGTGCTGAAACCAGGCCTGCCCCTTCAAGTATCGTGAATGACCATGCACGGCCATTATCTAGGGTTGATAATGGTGTCACTTCTAAGAAGATTCACAATGAGAACCATTCATTGCGTCATCATACGGTTTCTCAAGTTCCCATCACCTTTGACCATTTGCACTTTGATGTCAATTCGTCAAATGGTTCTGTAAACCACAGCAATCACAGGACACAATTATTGTCTCCTCGTCCATTGATGCCCATGCTTTCAAATAAGAATATCGGTTGGCGTTTCCCATCATCAGTGGGGTGTCACGAAAAAATGGGCGGGTGCAACTTGACCCCTGAACAACTTGGATCCAGGATTAGAGTGGATACTCCAATAACCAATGATAACGAGAAAGTGCGAACTTCTTCTGCCACCACTCTCAGGAGTGTAGATCCTTGCGGCAGGGCCAGAACAGAAATAATTGTTATTGATGATACACCAGAGAGTGAAACTGGTTCAGTAATTAAATCAACATGTTATGAGGGAAATATGAAAGTTGGGGGATCGACAGTTGGGATTCCGGCATCCATGGAAGATTCAAGGCACCTGAATCCTCTCTATCATCATCTGCCACGGGGTTACTGTCGTGGATCTCCAATCGTTCAGAATGCAAGTTTTCAAGTGCCAACCTCCAAGGGAATGAATGCAAGTCCAGTTAAATGGAATGGCACTCCAGGAGGATCAAGTGTATTGCGTTCAAATTCTATGACAGCTTCATCAATCTCCAAAGATCACCTTAGATCTACACTGTATTCTTCTCCTCGCTTTTCATGATCAACAGGAATTACTTGGCAGGGGTCGTTGCGCGTACTGGGATTTGCATCTAGAGTATTCTGGGACGTCTCTATGTGTTCCTGGCCAATTGACTGCCAAAACATGGGTGCTCAAAGTCAAATCAAATGACATACATAAAATATAGTCTGACAAAGGAGAACAAGCATGAGTTGCGCCAGATGAGTGCTAAATTCGGTTTCCCTTGTTAAACTTTCTACTTATACTTTGATATAGAAGCACTGTAATTATGATAGTTTTAAAACGGTTTAATGCTTTTTCTTATATAAATGGAAAAACTTACCTAGAGGCTTATGTATAAAGAATCTTTAATAACGAGTTACCATTATCCTGCGAAATTCGTTTCTTAGTGATATAAACTTATAAACCTCATCGAGCGTGTCTTTATATATACTGAACTTGAGATTAGTATTCTCCTTTACAGGTTGACATTTGCATGAGATTAATGCCTGTTACCTGTTGCATGCATAGTTTTTCTTCTTATGTTTAGCATTCACTTGTTTTAGCATCATCACATGCATGTTTTTGTGGCTAGCTATTGCCTAACTATATCAGAAGAGAGCCTTTGCGCATCTTATGCTTCACGGTTTTCTATTGCATCTCTTAAGATTCAAACACGACCTTTGTCCTGGTACCAATTGAGCAAAAACATTCATGCCAAGATGCAAGGCATTAAACCTGTATCGGCATTTTCTTCTGTCTCCGAATCCATATTGAAGAATTGCATTTTATTATTGCATGACATGGAGGCCAGTCGAACCATGTTTACATATATACATTTCGTTGGCGGTTCCTTACCAGCTACCTACGTGTTTTAGTTTCAAAAGATCTTGCCGAAAAGAGTAGAGAAAATTATTCTTGAAATCGACTTCAAATTTATTGAAATAATGCATGGTGGTTGTTGAATATGGCCCAAAGAGACAGAAAGACAGTGAAACGAGCTTTGCCTCTGCATGAAATATAGCCGTTACGACATATTATTCGACCTTAGACACCATCAATATTCACGACTGTGTGTGTGTGAGAGAGAGAGAGAGAGAGAGAGAGAGAGAGAGAGTGAGAGAGAGAGAGAGTTGTGGAAAAGATGCGTACGAGACACCAAAAGAATGGCTGATTGACATTTGACCGTTACTTGGCACCAACTAATACCTACTTTTTTCAAAAAAATAATGATAATAACTATTTTGAATGTATCCTTCATTATTGAATAAATATTCCGTAATACTCTCTCTATTCTTAACATTTTTGCATCTCTTTTGATAATTTTGTTATGCGTAATACTATCTACCTTTAACGATCATAAGCATTAGTCTACGCGACACTAATATTCATTGTCTACTATTGATTAACGTAAATAAGTAATTATTTATAACACCAACTAATACCTACTTTTTCTAAAAATAAAATAACTATTCTGAATCTATCCTTTATTTTACATAAAAATTCTGCAATATTCTTTCTCTATTCTTGAAATTTTTGTATCTCGTTAAATAATTTAATTTCAGTAGTGTTAAGCGTTAGTCTATATGGTACTAGATTCATTGGCTATTATTGATTTACATTAATTTTTAATCAATTATAAGTAATGCATCCCAATGCCATATAAATCGATGCTTAAAACTCGATTAGCAATGTTCTATTGGTAATCACAATATCAATATTGACGATCCATTTAAATTCAAACTATGTTCTTTTCGTTTCATCTTCTTCGTAGCAATGGTCACTTATCGTGAACAACGAACTTCAATACTATTTAAATTACTGCTAAGCACTGATGGAGTTACGTAGCATTATTCCATTTCTATCCTAGTCACTTGTTGACATAAACTGTGTTTTGTGGGTTTGCTGATGGAATGTGTATGGTGGAGTTTGAAAAATGCTCCAAAGTGGACCATCCTTTGTCCCTTCCCCATTATTATGCTTTCTTCTAATTGCTATCTTTTCAACAACACCAAAACATTAAAATAATCAAAACTTCTTGTCACTTTTTGACGAAAGGCACCTGTTATATTTATTGATTTTGGTAATTACCCCACTACTATTGTAATTGTGAAGTCACACCCTTTAACTTTATTTGTATATTTCTAGCCTCCCACAAAAAAGAAGGAAAATGTTATTCCCCACTTTGCGTACACGATGCATTTTGATAGATGATTATAAATTTTTTCCTCGATGATATCACTCTCATAGTAGTTAAAAGTCTTTATATTTAATATGTATTTCGGTATTTAATTGATGTGAAATTTATGTTTTAACATACCCAGCAAGATGATAACTAATTTGAGTAGACCAATTTTAAAGAGGGAAAAAGGTTGTCTGAATTTGCCACTGCATTCCAGAGTTTCCCTCTGCCATGGCAGAAACCAATATGTCTTTCCTTTTTGCAAATATTTGAGTTATGGGGTGTAATTGAATCCAACACCAGGTTGAGATTATCTTTCCTAGCGAAATCGAGGTTGACTAGTAGAAGAGCCGAGTCCTCTAATTTTAAAAATCGCTACTAAAATTATTATAGCCTTTGTTTGACAACCATACTTATTAAAAAATGAGTTTGGAATTCTGATTTTTAAGAGAATATGTGGTTAAAAAAATGAAAAAAAATTTGGGTTTATTGGTAGAATATTTTATTGTGTGGATGTATGGTTGAAAATGAGTATGTAGAAAAAAGAGTTTGAAAATTATGATTGTCAAACAGGATTCATTCATAAACGCTCAAAACTAATACTTTAAAAAACGCTGACAACGGATACCAAGCCCTAAAAGTCATGGATTGGAATCTGTTTAGGAGGTCCAGCAGACAGGTTTGCTTGTTTATCCACATTTCCATAATGAATAGTGAATTCCGTTCAAGTATCATAATCTTCTTGTGGGATTGGCCTCCTATAGTGAGGCTTTTCAGAGAGGAGAGCTGTTATGTGTACAGAAATTGCCGGCAGTATTTTTACAGATAATACTTAGCCATTTTTTATTGAAAAAAAAGTTATTCTTGTAATACATAATAATTGACATAAAATGTTACATAATGATAAATTGACGCCCCCCTTAATAATTGACATAAAAGGTCACATAATGATAAGTTGACGTCCCCCTATTGGTGGGGTGTCTGCGGGCCATAAGAATAACTTGAAAAAATGATTTAAAAAAAGAAAGAAATAGATCGTTCGGATGCTGCTGTGGCAACATATGTTTCAATTCTGGCAGCAATTCCCCTATTAAAGGGCAATTGCTGTTCAGAGAGATGCTATGTGTACAAGCCACATGCCATTACTGGCGGACATGTGGCCCTATACAAGTAAAATAACTCAACTTTTCATGGTCAAAACAGCTTTCTCAATTAAAATTTTAATGATTTTTTAAATATTATAATTTCTCATTAATCTTATGAATTTAAATAAATTTTCACATAATTCTTTTGTTAATAAAATTCTTATAAATCTATGAATTATTGAGAATACCTCAGTTGAGGACATCTGAATTTAAAAAGATTTTTAAAATTCATTAAAATATACGTTAAGGATATCTTGCAAAACTTTATATTGGAGTTTATTTTTAAGTAATCATCAGCGGAGTATCCTCAATTAAGATTTTTATAAATTTTAATGAATTTCTAAATTTAAATAAATTTCACATAATCCATATGAATCTTATTAAAAATAATACAATTTCAAAAGAGTTTGTTACGTGTTTTTAAGTTTAAAATCTATCCAATTCTTTTGACATGACTTTATTAATGAATTCCTTATAAATTTATGTATTATTGAGAATATGTAAATTTAAAAAAAAAAATCATTGAAATTCAGTAAAATTTAGATTTTTATAACGTTTGTCAAAAATTAATTGAGAACGGACTTCTAAAAGGAAAAATTTAGAGATTAAGAATGACCTATTTCCGAACTAAGAAAAGAGGTTTATTCTTTCAAATATCAAATATTAATTAAATTTTATTTATGAAATACTTAATTAAAAATATATTTTATTAATTAAATATATTATGCACAATTACGTATTTATAGGTCATAACTTATTTTTCGATCACATATTATTAAATTAATTGATCGCAAATTATTTTTCGATTACAAATCAAAAGTTTTATATGTCATAATTTATTTATCGATCATAAATTACAATTTTTATAAGTCGCAACTTATTTCATGGTCATAAATTACAAATTTTATATGTCACAAATTATTAAATTAATTGACCACAATTTACCAAATTCTTCTATGTCACATCATTTACTGATCACAAATTAACAATTTATTGGTCACAACACTCAAATAACTGGTCTCCCCACCACCACGAGTGTCATAGCCTCCACAATTACCACCATCTCGCTGCATCACTACAGTGCCCGCAAAACCCCACAACATCGCAGAATGCACTACTACACGCACATCACACCACTACCGAACTGTAAAAAAATCATCGATCACTACAACCCACAAGTCCATCGGACATGGAACAAATCAAAATAATAATAAAAAAAGATATGCAATGAAGGAGCGACGAATGAGGAGAGTCATCCCGATCATATCGTCGTCGCATCCCGTCACAGTTCAATGATGTCGCATCCTGTCATATTGAGCGACGCCACGAGCGTTTCCCCCATGAGCGACAGTCACGGTCCACTTTGCGTCGTGGTGGTGCATGCCTGCATCGTCGAAACGTCAACGGAGAGTGGAGAAGGCGAGGAGGGAAAAGTGAGAGAGAAAGAGAATCGATTAAAATATTTAAGATTTGAAATTGGGTGGCGAGTGCTTTGGTAGGTGGTGGTGGGTTTGTAGTTTCATTTAATTTTATAACATTATTATTATTAGTATTTAAAAATTATATTATCATCCGATTTTTGTATTAAAAAATTTAAACCTGAAGTTTGAAAATGAAACTTAAAAAATTTGGTTAGGTGTAATTTCCACTTTTAAAATCCATTAAAATCTTGGACACTGAATATTTTTACAATATTGTTGTAGGTGTCAAAAAAAAAATTGATTGAGAATTTGAATTATTTTTTAAACTGTTCAATAACAACATACCAAGTAATATGTTGTTAATAATGTTGTCAACAATATTGTACATCGAGTATGATTGGAATATGAATACCAGCTAATAAAAATCCTATAATTAGATATTATTGTTCAAATTACTCGACTCGCCAACAACTCGGATCAACAGCCACCGACTCTTCGTGGGCCCCTTCATCTCCACAACTCTCCGCGTTCAATTAACCAATTTCTCGCAGCATTTCATCTTCAAAAATCAGTCAAATCAACAAATTTTACAGTTAATGTAAATGTAAATTTCAAAATCCACCCATCATCGAAGTTACTGTTTTCTTCTCAAAATTTCAACGCTAATTTATGGAGCCCAAGGTACGCTCGAATTCCTCTAATTTTTTAATAGCATTTATTTTTGTCGTTTTCCAATTTATTATTGAAGAAACTAATTCCGTGAATCGGGATTTGATACCAACGGAAAGTAATTCATTTCTTCTGGAGAATTTTCGGTATATTCGAGAATCCATGAGCTGGAATGATGATTGCTTGTTCTCGATTTTGATCTGAATATTTCGCTTGAGGGGTTTACACAATTAAATTTGCTGAATTTTACGGTTAATGGTTTTGGAAAGTGAATTATAGGAGCTTGCACTCCTGGAAGATAACGAAGTAATTGCTACGATCTCTGCCTCTGAAAGAAAGAGTATTAGTGATGTGAAATAAAGGTTCATAGAAGGGGGTATTGCGTGGTGAAAATAGCGAGTTATCTTTCTGAAAAGGAATTGAAGTTATAGGATCAATAAATTTGCCTCCTGTGGAGGTTCAACAGGAAGTATTTCCCTCCCCTTCACTGAGAAAAGGGCGTGTCTTGAAGAAATGGAGAAGGATCAAGAGGGAAGTAAATAAGGGTGCTGATAATGGTGTTGATACTGGCATGGTAACCGATAACAACACTGGGTTTGTCGGATTCAGTGTGGAATCCGAGTAAAGGATGCAGATTTTTACTGAGAGGAAGCGAAATAATGAGGGGTCTGTGTCACCAGTGGAGAGGAGTTTTAATGATTCTGTGGTGCTTGATGATTCTGAGTTAGTGATTGGCCCAACCTTTATTGATTGAATGGATTCACAAAATTGCAAGGATCAAATTAGCAAGTTATCCACAGTATCCAGCACACCGTAGATAAGGTACGAGCTTCCTGTTGCATGAGTTCTGCGCAATAAGAGCCAGACAATCGAGGGGGGAAGAATTCGGACATTTCAGTGCAGCACGGTCAGAAAGGAAATGGTCGGGTTGAGACTGTTAAGATGGCTAGGGGAGAGCAGGTCAAAATCGAGAAAGAAAACTCTCATTCCAGCCTGGAATCTGACTCTCGAAGCTCAAATTTGTAATTATGCAGGTAAATGATTCTGCAACAAGTGACAGGGTTCACAGTGGGAAGTCGTTGAATTATGATGGAGGAAACTGTAATGAACCTAATGCCGGAGTTGATCCTCTAGTTGAATCTATCTATACACTCCAATCAGCACAAGAAGCACTAGGAAAAGGTCTGTTGGTCTTCTTAAACTGCACAATTTGATAATTGTACTAGTTTGAATTGTTACTACTTTTTTATCCTGTACTTTGTGATCTTCTATTGGTAGATAAGAGCACATCTCTGGTAGTAAGTAAAATGGTTAATGAAAATCTTTATCCCTTTCTCTTAATTTTTTTGTGCTTAAAATTATTATGTTGCTTCTTTTGTTAATCTAGCTATTCCCTGAATGTAAATTAATGTTAATACTTAATATCAACTCACACAAACATGCATACATATTCCAGAAACTTTGTTCACACTTATAACCTTTTGTCGATGGTCTCGCTCCACAATATGGGAGATTAAGCCTTAGTCAAATCATGTATTTAAGTTATATGCTTTTAAATTGGTCAAACTGACATAATGAAATTGTGTTCTTATATTATGAAAATAATATAGAGGTTGCAGTTATTGCTTTTTTTTTTTCTATATTTGGGGAAAGTAGAGAGTCTTTTGCTGGTTACCAATGATCAGAATATTTGTATTTCTTCCTTTTTGAGGTGTTCAAAGATGCTGTATGTATGCATTTTGTACTTTTGTAACTCTTACATCCCGAGATAGCAAATCAAGTAAAACTAGAAGAAAAATGTTCTGAAAATCAAGGGGAAATAGAAAGAAATTTAATTTTTTTGCTGCATTATTATGGCATTTGATCTAGAGTTGAACCTGCTGAAAAACTTTACTTCTTTGAGCATACAAGAGAACTATTTAGTCTGGAAACTACAACTGTAAAGATAGTGCCTGGCCTTCATCCAACACAATGGAATTTTTCTCTTTCCAACTTGGGTGGCAGAATTTGTTACATCATACATGATTTGGCAACTCTTCTTAGTTACAACGCAAACACTACAACTATTTAGTCTGGAAACTACAACTGTAAAGATAGCGCCTAGCCTTCATCTTACCCTTCAGACTGTTGCGTATCACGTAAGATAAAATGTACACCCGAAAGTAAAATCTGAAGGCTATAATAATGTGCGCTATCCTTGGATTAAATATTTGCCATCAACTTAATTGGTGAATGCAAGTCATTGCTTGTCGAATGTTACATTTTTCATTTTATATCAAGCATTTCTAACATGAAGAAGGGACACTGTCAGTGACATTGTTGCTGCATTGGTTGCTAATGGTGGACCTCTTCGTAACTTCGGAGTTTTAATAGCGTAGTTGCACATACCTTTTTACTTTCCGAAAATCATTTCCATTGTTGCTGTAGCTTTATCTGTGTAGTTTTGTTTTGGTGGTTCCGGATTTGAAATCAGAATATGCAAGACATGTATTAAGTAGTGCATTTTACTTCATTTACCATCACTTTTAAAAATCTTTGCATCCTGTGGAGAACCTAGTTGCTACTTTTGTTCGCATGATATAGATTAGCGGAGTTCCTTTGCAACGTTTCAAAATTGATTGTTGTGTTCATTTTCATTCCTGATATGTCTGTTGCTAAAATGTGTTGGTATATCTCTGCAGAGGTACTGAAGTTTAGGGAAGTTGGAATTTTATTAGATGTTTCAGTTGATGGTGCAGTTCAGGACTTACCTTCAGAGACCATTTCTATTGATCTGAAACTCCAGGAGACTAGCCCCTCCAAGCAAATACAATCTGACAAGAATGTGCAAAGTTCTTTCCATTCCTTGCATTCTGAGGCGAAAGAAGCAGCAAACAGAAAATACATGGGAACAGAACTTGAAGACCTCTTTAGGCTGAAGATTGAAGCTGAAGTTGAATATTTGGCAATATCAAGAACTGCCCAAAAGTATATAGCTGCTGTGAAGGATAAAATAACTCTGGTTTCAGAGCAATCCCTGAAGCTGAACGTGCTTGAGAATACAAAAAACAAGGCCTCAATGCTTGAAAAAGAAGCCAAGAAGTTGGTGAATTCCTGTGAAGATATTGCAAGTGCTGATAAGACATTGAAACTGCAGATGAGGATATGCAAGTACACTTCATATTTCTTAATACAGTTAGTAATATTGGTACTCATCCTGGGATTTTTCCATATTTCTCCAAATAATGATGGGGTTGTTCCCACTTAGTTCTAAGAAGAGTCTCCGGGTCGTTCTTTTCTCTTTCGTTAGTTTATAATGTTCTAAATCTAGAGTTAGTATTTACAAGTTCTTTTCAGAAGTAGATGTATAGATCAAACATGAGTGTTGGCTGTTTTTATTGGTTAATTTACATGGTTGCTGATTGTGCAGTATTCGTTTGCTAAACTCAATTTTGAATTTTATAATTATTCTTTGTGACCCTCATTTGCACGGGTGAATATAATTTTGAGAATAACTCGATTTGGTTGATTATTCGGGCATTAAATATGTTTGTATGCACAAGTGGTTGATATTTAGTTCGATGGTAGAGTTATTGCATGTGACGGAGCGATGGTTCCCTTGGAGAATTAGAGACGTCTCTGTGCTTATATACAATGATATATTAGTAGGCTTCGAATTATTCTACATGTATTTTCGAGATTCAAATAGGCTTTGTATGACTTTGTGTGCTAGACAAAATTGTAAAATTTCTTTGCAAGATCCTCCTTCCTTAAATTTTTGATTGCTTGTTAAGACATTGAGTTGATTAAATCTTTAGAAGTCTGAGCTCTTAGGTTCGATCTTGGTACTTTTTGTAGCTCGAGTTTTAACCTTCAAACTCGATCTTCTATAGCACAAGTAGGAGGATTGTACATCGTTAAATCTTATGATTGACTATACTATTTTGTCTCGTATGATTTAATTGAAATATAACTGAATTTTTATTTGAATCTTGACTTAGCTTTTGCATTGACAATGACTTGATTTGCCACATCCATTGTCTTGGGAAGTGTAACAACTCTTTATGCATATCTTTATTTCCTCCATAATCTTGCTTAATTTCACCAAGATGTTTTGATAGGTTTTCTTGTACATTATTTTATTTTATTTTTTGAAAAAATTACCTTAGGCAAGCTTTCTCTTAAAATTTTTTTTAGTCAGATAAAATGCTTTCAGAAAATTTTCTACATATATTCAAAAATAACTTTTGACCTTTAAAAAGTCGTGCCAAATGGATCTTAAGACAAATGGAAGACCCATTTGCCTCTCCGCGTGTATAAAATGTCAAAAGAATAGGGCTGCTTTAATATAGTGATGAAAATGTGTAGAAAGCAGTTGGGATTTCTCTATTCACTTACTTCCAACCTCCGTTTCTATAGTACTAAATATCAACATCGCACACATGTTTTATATTAATATGCATCAATAAATGAGACATATCAAGACTTGCGTCAAGTATACACGTATTGCAAATTATATATTATTTTCTTGTACATACAAAAGCTCTTGCAAACACGTGTTTCAACATGTGTAAGTCACAAATATCGATTTGTATTAGTTCACAAATTAGAAGAAAGCCAACATAGTTTCAAAGAAATGAATTTGCATTATACTTTTTCATAAAAAAGTTTCAACTTTATATAGTTTCATATATAAAATTAACAAGAGGATGAATTGAGACCTTTTCCAACGACCCCACAAGTAGATGAAATTCTATGTGGAATATACTGCCAATTTAACTTATAATGAGAAATTATAGAATGTTTCTTAAGAAACTTTTTTCCCTTTTTATTAAAATGTAAATATATTAATTATTTTTGAAGGGATGACAAGCGTGGTGAACATAATGTTCCAACAGAACATAAATTGATATGGGGATCATGTGTTAGCAGCCTCTATACGCTCAAGTATCATGTTTTTCACGAAGAAAAAAAATTGCAAAAGACAATATCGCAAACCATGGTCCCATGATTAAATCGAATTGAACCAAATTCACTGTCAATAACATTAGCAAGAAGCAAAAATCTGCGCTAACAAACAAGTTCTTAGCTAATAAGCTAATTATAAGTCGAAAATATCAAGAATTCAATTTCAATTGACTAAAGGAAATTAGAGTTACAAGAACGAGATGCATAACCTTAATTATTAACTACAAGTTAAAGACTCTATACCGGCTTCATCTTCAGATGGAGGAACATCATTGAGATCGAAATCAAGCACTCTCCTACATATATTGCTAGCTTCACTTTCTTTAGTTTCATCTGTCAATTGGACAATGGGATTGAAAATATCTTCGTCGATCCAGACCTTGATTTTCTTGTGGATGGACCTATGGCCACCCAGTGCTTGGTAGGTTGTGAAGGACTTGTCACAAGTGCTGCAATGGTACTTATCAGGCTGCAGTGCCAACTTTGGACTAGCATCTTGTACCAGTTGCAAATCACTCAATTTCACCTTCTTCCTTCTCTTCTTGTTCTTGATTATCACATTCCCATAACTAGTCTCTAAATACTTCTTGTTGTCATCTAAGCAATCCTTATGCTCGAATTCTACTACGGGTTTTTCAAGGATAAGCCCAGTTCTTGCTTTACCTACATCTGTCATACTTTTTTCGAAGTTGGAGGAGCTCAATTCTTCGACTATTTGCTTCTTCGATTTAGAAACAATAATGTCACCAATCCCAGCCTTCGAATTCAGTGAAGTACTGTTTGCAGCATCATTTTCATCAACCTTTTGCCTATTTGTTAGGCCACTTTCGTATGAATCAGCATCAGCCAGCATCATAAGATCATTAACAGCATCCCGCAATTGATCATCCTCCAAGCTCGAAATCTCTGAGATTGATGCCACCATCACCTTGCGGCCTCTCTTGGCAGTCACTGACCAACCCTTCAATGACTCTGTCAAATCAACCGTCTGGTCATCCATTTTTTGAGTTTCAGCATCGGATGAAGAAGACGACCACGAGCTGTTTCTTGCCATTGTAGGGGGCTGAATTCCCCTCCAATCCCTCTCTGGATGGCACCTCATGTGCCCAAACAGTGATTTCTCTGATGGAAAATCTTTACCACAAATTTTACAAGTTTGTTTCTTATTGTATCCCTCGAACTTCTTCACAAAATCAATAACTCTATCCTCATCTTCTGGCAGATACTGCTGTTTCTTGAACTTGATGGATTGATGGGCTTTGAGCTTCTCGTTGAAAACCAGATCTTTGTTGGCTTGAAAGTGAATTCTCGTGTGACCTCCTAAAGCTTTACCTGAACTAAACACTTTGTTACAAAACCGACAAACCCTTTTATTATCATACATCTGATCCTTTTCTTGAAAGCCATAATTTTGATCTTCTTTAGTTCCTTCCTCTTCATTTTTCGAAATTTTCAGCTTAATCCGCATATTCCCTTCTCCAAAAACAGGCCCGCATACCTGGGTTTTGCGATCATATTTCTTGATTGACTGTGACAGAATATCTTGATCATCCACCATTGAGAAGAACACAAGAACAAACCCACCTCGGCTGATCAGGGTATGTTTTCCACAGCAGTGTGTATATATATTATAAAAGAAAAAGGAGAAGGTGGCAAATGAACTGTGGAGTCGTTGCGGGACAGTGATGGCTGATTTGCACAGAGAAAAATACTAGAAATGGCTCAAAAGACAAATCTCAAGAACTGGACAAACAGAAATAACCCTAAACAAGAAACAAAGAGAAAAAGACATGAAACGAATTTGTAGCAGATTTTACAGATCAAAGACTTAGAGAAGATGAACACGGTTTCCCAGCTGAAAAACGATGACTACTCTATGGCGATTCTTCTGTGTAGGAAAGACAGCTCCTCAATGAAAAACACGCATATATTTGTGTGTATATGCATGCCATCCACAACACGCGTGTACATTGAGAGCCCAGGTCAAGATCTGTGACGAGAATGAAGAAAAAAGAAACAAATAAAGAAAAAGAAGAAAATAAATGAAAGTGTAATTTCTTAACTGCTGTGTGGAAATTGACTGTCACGTTCTTCCACCCATTCACTTTTTTTGGAATTTTTCTCCAAAGATATGCACGAGCCCACAAAAAAAGTTGGGATTGTAGGTAAAAATTTAAATAAATAAATTCCTTTTTCCCTTTTAATTTGACTTAATAAACAAGCAAAATCACATTATTTGTTAGAACTTTTGTCAAATTTTATTGCAAATAATATATATTTTTTCTCTTACTTATGTTATTCAGAAAGGATGTTTTATCCCATTGGAAATCTTGATGAGTTTAGGGTGCATTTGACATGGATTCCGCCTAGTGGTGGCAAGGACCGAGCCGAGCCAGCTCGGCTCTTACTCGCACGGGCTCACACGAGCCGAGCTCGTGGCTCGTTGACAAACGAGGTGCTCATTTGTCAACGGCGAGTTTGGCTTGCCCAATTCTTTTTTTTTTTTTTTTTTAAATTTATAAAAAGAAGATAAACCTTTAAAAATAACAATAATAATAATAAAATCCGATTTTGGACGAGCCCACGAGCCGAGCCGGCTTGCTAGGCTCGTGCTCGGGCTCGTCTATTTGATGAGCCCGAGCGGCTCGATTGCCACCTCTAATTCCGCCTTTGTTTCTGACAAAAGAAATCACTTTAAATTAGTGTTCGAAAATTGATTTATATACATAAATTTCCTTTCGTAAGAGTTTTTAAGAGAAATCGCATTCCAACTCTCTCTCTGAACTCCTTTTAACTAAAAAAATATTTTTATAAATTTCAAACGAATTCAAAAACAACTTTAAGATTTCAAAATCTCATTTTAACTTCTCAAAGGACATGTCAAACAAACGCTTGAGAGTCATGATGATGTTCTCAATCCCACGCCTTTTATATAATTTTTCCAATTTTTTTTTCTTTTAAACTATAATAACATTTTGGATAATTTATTTATTTTTTAAAAACCAAAATGGACTGGAAAAGGGAGAGTGAATTTATTTGGTCAACAAAGTCCAATCTTCAACATCAAAGTCACTCTTCACATTTAATTATTCTTTAATTGTATTGATTAACATAAATATGGTTTCCAATCAATGAGAGATTTTCTTAATATAACATAATCTCATTACAATGCTCGATAGGCACAAGTTAAGAAAATGTAATTAATATAATTAAAAATATAAATCTTTTTTACATTTTTTGGAATATACCCTTGAATTAAATGATTGTTTAAATAACAGTCTGATAACAGAACACATTAAATATGGATATACTAGAAAATTAAGAAATAAATTACACTCAATAAGAAAAGTGACGTATAATTTGGAACATATGAAAAATAAAGGCGAGTTTATCTTTTTGAAAGGTGGAGAGTACAAAAGATTGTTTACATATGTACTGAGAAGATAGTGTTTATCCCCTTCCTAGCCATCACGTCGCTAGAGATCTTTTACCTCGTAAAGAGGATAACTTAAAGGGGCAACATTCTGCATTAATGTTTTCCATTGGTCCGTGATCCTTGGATGTCAAAGGAGCCCTTTGAAGTGATCTCGTAGTTCCTGCGGGTGGGGATGATGGGGTCGATACATGCATTTTCCTTTCTTTTCTTTTTTCACATTTCGCTCAACGAGAACGAAGAGACGAGGAAAACCAAAGAGTAAAATAATGACAGACACCACATTTTGATGGGAACCAAATGCAAGATTGCGTATTGCTCTCAAGAAAAGACGTCCCACATATGTAAAAAAGTAATTCTATTGAGCTTGCAGATAGTGTCCGGATGATTTGTACTCCAACATCTCAGCTTTGCATCTTTCCTTCTCTCTCAACCTTTTTTCCTGATAAACATTAATAAAGATATTATGAGCTGTAATTCTGTTTCCTCATATTGTAGAGGTGCTTAGAGAGCACACATTATAATTCAATCTGCAACTATTGATGTCTCGTGTTTAAGCCTTTAACACATATGTAATTTTCGTTTTGATAGTCTATACGCATCTTATATTTCACGGATTTCTTCCGTTTCCTCTAGAATTTGAACTCACGACCTTTGTCCTATGAGATACTTAAATTGAATTCCTGTATTAATTGGGCATTACCTTTGAAAGAGTTTTTGCTCATTTTATCTCTTACGAATTTCTTTCTTCTTCCTCAAAACTCGAAAACATGACTTTTACCTTATGAGAGACTTAAGTTGAATCTTGAATGAGCACATGTTCCTTCAAAGTAGACATTATGTACGAGTTAATGGCTTAACCACGAGGCCTTGGTCACGATGTTATTCTTGAGCAAGACATGTCAAGGAAATAGATGTGAGAATGCAGGTCACTCTTCATTCTCTTTTGTCCAAGTTATTGAAGCTTTTGTGATTTACGAAGGACAAAGTCATTTGTCCCGGCTCATTGACCGGGACAAAAACAGTTAAATCCAACAATTCAATTAATCCAACAAAAAAAACAAAAGGAAAGTTGTAAAAAATGTAACCAAGTATCATCACTCAGAAGAAATCCAGCGTTTCATGAGTGGAAAGGATCATACATAAGAAAACATGTCGAGGCTTGTCTAAACGATCTACTCCGGATTACGAGGCCCTATATTTAACCAAATTTAGATATGCACACTTGGTGATTGTATGATTAGTAAGGAAGCTAGTTCACCGTTTGCATCGAGCTGGTCTAGCACGGATATTGAATAGTCACAAGTTCATTGTAGAGTTAGCACCTCTCTACTAGAGATTTAACTACGATAATCTAGGGGATTGTTCAATGGTTTGGAATAGCAATTTACTCGATAAGTCATGATATACATGATCAACATAAGGTGAATGTCTTTGAACGGAATAAATGTTTTAGTTCAGGTCTAGTCACGTCTTAGTACTATTTCTTTATTAATAAAACTTGACAACAAACATAATTGATTTATCAAAAAAATAAAAAAAGTTACTTCAAAGATTGTCGTAGAATTGATCAAATATTTTGATAATTGAAATTTGGCCTCCCAATTAGCATATTTAATCTTATTGTCCTTCTTTATTTTTCCCCCCTTTTGCACAAAGAATTTCATTATTCACAACCTTAGAGCTTAGGAATGAACACCATTCAGCTTGGCCCATTGTAAACTATTTTCAAATCAAACCATTTTAAACGGTTTGAAAATTTTCAAACCTAATCACTTTTTACGGTTTGATTTAGTTTCAAATCACGATTTTAATGACATAAAAATACATCTTTCAAATAAATGAAAAATAAATATATTAGTCAGGATATCATTATAACACTTGAGCCCCTATTTGATGTAGCTAAAAATCAGATTTTTGATAAATTTTGGTAAAAGATGATAAAATGTGTAGTTGAAAAGTTGATAAAAAAATATGAGTACCATAAAATATTTGATTAAGATTAATAATTAACTTTGACTTACATTTTTATCAAAATTTGAAGTCACACCAAACACGAGTTTAGAGTCGAACTATCTAAATATAATCATTACACCACTCGTATGTTTGTTTTAATACAAGTTTATATCAATATGTTAATACAACTTCAACCATAAAGTTAAAACTTACAATTTCATTTTTAGATTAAAAAAAAGTATTATCATAATTAATTTAATATTTTTCTAAAGAGTCAATAGAAGCCGAATAACAAGTAAATTTGTCTTGAGTATAAAATAATCTAATAAATAATATAAATGGGTGAAAGGTTGAATTTGATTTCAAACGATTTTTAAAGATATAAACTTGAATCGAACCATTTTCAAAGATCTGGTTTGTTATGAAATATCGAAACCTAAATCGAGTGAATCCAAATCGACGATTTCAAAACTGTGATTTCGATTCAGTCTGACGAGTTAACAGTTTTTGAAAAAGCTTAGGCTATTGACCCTTAGTCCATGAACTCTAAAATCTTGAAAATAAATAATTGATTTTTTCCTCCCTCACGATTTCTAACAAATTGGATGCCGTGAATAGATGCATTTAAGGACAAGATTGCAAGTTTGGAATCAACATAAAAGTACAGAAAGACAAAATAATACTGTAACAGTGTCTACATGACATGAGATTCATTCAACCAAAGAACTTTGGATCATAGCCATTGCTAGAGGTAGCAAGAATATAATAAGCCACAATATGACCAATCGAGCCCCACGCCAGTACATCTACGATGTTAAATCCAACAGGGTCATTAGATTTAAGAAGGCTCACGTATTCCTTGGCCCTCACATCACCTGCTTCAAAGTGTGAAACTCCATTCTGTTCAGGCACTTGTTTCGCCACGTTTTCCCTCTGGAAGTTGAAGAACACAAACCTGCCCAAGAAAAGGGAGAGTCCAGTGCTCAAGCTGATCACCAGTGAAGGGTTGAGTTCGGCCTTGATTTTAAGGCTGCTCAGCCTGGCCTTGGGGCGGCAGAAGGTGGCGGAGATGGGTTTCTGGAAGGTGGTGTCAATGGGTTTGTTGAGGGGTCTAAGACCTTGGAAAGTTGGTGTGGAGAACAAAGTGGAGGCCATTATGGTGGTGGTGGGAGGAGGAGGATGATTTGGGTATTATGTTGATAAATGGAGTGTGGATATTATTAATCAAAGATGAGAGGTTTATAATTTGAGAAGTAAGAAATGAATTTTGTGAAGAGGTGAATGAATGGAAGAAAGATTTTTGTTTACTGAGTTGGCTTCATGTCATTGGTCCTCTTTGGATCAGAGATTCTTGGCCGTTCTTCATGATAATAAAGGTCCCGTTCTAATCATTCAAATATGTTCAAAAATAACTACTGACTTTTCAAAAGCCCCGTCAAATGGCCTAAATGAAAAGGAAAAAGCTACAAGAATTTTTTTTTTACAAATTTGTTACCAAAGACGAAATGTGATTAACGTGTTTTTTTTTTTTAATCTTCCAATAAATGCATGCCAAATGTTGTGTGTAAATATTTTCTGTCAAAATTGTCTCTACTTGTAGCATATTCAAATGAAAAATGATAAACAAAAATCCAATTTTCTACGTTTACCCTTTTTCTTTCTCCAAGTCTTTTACTCTGGGTTAATTTCAAGAATATCCTAAAATTTTCCATCTTAAAGACAGACATCTCAAGAAAAACGAAATTTTGTGTGTCAGCAAAACAATTTCATCCCAATATTTCAAGTTTCAACTGTCTCAGGAATCGTACATCTGTACATAAAAAATAAGAGAGTGAGTAGTTGAAAACGAATTCGGAAAAAATGAATTTTAAAGAATGATACTCAATCGGGACGTAATATCATTAGAATTGAATGCCAAAATTCCTGCAAAAGACTAGCTCCTCTATCACAGCGACAATGTAAATCATTAACAAAATGTCACGAACTACGAGAACGTTCTCAGAAACATAAAATCGAGAAACCTAAACAAAGTCACAAGCCGGGCAAATGCGTCAAGATCACCAGCTCTTTTATTTATTATTCACAAATCCGGTACTAATCTAGTTTTCTGTACAGTCACCTAACTGAAAGACAAACATTTTTATACTTCATTGCACAATGTCAATCCAGATCTAAACCTCTACTGGAGACTACCAAGTTTAAACTGTTTCACATAAAAAGAGCCATGTCCACACGCTTATTTTGCAGATTACACAGCTGACTTAGACAATGGAGTCGAGGTACGAGTACTTCCGACGTCGACCAAACTCAAGGAGACTACTGTACGTACGATCCCACACACCAATGAAAAGAGACTCGGTATCTGGACTAAATGATATGCCAGAAATCTCACCAAAGAAATCAATTTCCTGCTCCTTCTCATACCCACTTTCAACATCAAAAACATGGACAAAATCCGCAGGCTCTGCCATTGCCATGAATCTACCATCAGATGTGTAGCGGATGGAACGAATGGCTCCAAGGTTGCCCTTCAACGCAGTGACCGACTTGGATAGGTTTCTCATGTCCCAAATTCGGCAAGTTTTATCCTGGTTCCCAGTAGCGAGTGTCAAGCCGTCAGGGTGCCATGCTGATGCAAATGAAAAGTCCAAATGCCCATGCAAGGATGCAACAGTCTGGAAAACAGACATCAAAAGTTAGTATGAAGTAATGCGGTACTCGAATGCTCCCATTATTTTCAATATCCACAAAAGAAATACTAGAATACCTTCCCACTCCTGAAATCCACCAATAAACCATCTGGGTGATCTCCAACAATTATGAGAAGCTTAGAATTGGGACTCAGAGATGTATGCTACCATCAGAAACGATAAATCCAGTGGATATGTTATTAGAGTATACTGCATAGGACTAAGTTGACTACCATAAGTACATCCACCCCTACCCATCAACCCTACTAAAGAAATTTAAAAAAAGAAAAACTCTCTTAAGTTTAGTAACTTCAAATTTCTTTGCACACTGATATTGTTTTGGACAACCATAAAACTACTCTCTTCAAATATATTAAATCAAGTGATGTGCAAAGACTGAGCAGGTGTGCAGGGAGGGTGAGGGGGCCATGACACTACAAATAAATATTCTGGCATTATTTATTTCAATTAGCTCCTGAAATTCCTCACTCGTTGATTTTTCTGGCAAATGTTTTATTCTACGTGACTTTTGCCAAATCAAATGTTCACTTAAATCTGACTGTGCAAAAGACTTGGTTGGATACCAATGTCAATATTACCAAACTTTGCTATTTGGGGGTTTTTATATAACAAGAAGGTTAACCAAAATGACCAACTAAAATATAAAACAGAGTATCCCTCAATACGCAAGTCAAGACCAAGATTAAAGTGACCTCAAAGGGACTGGGTATGGAGAGACACAGGAGGAGAGAGACAGGACCTCACATTTACTGGCCAAGGAAAAAGAAAATTTTTAGACTGTTGGAATTTTTCCATATCAAAATCTCGAACTCCGCCATCATTGTTCGAAGCTATAAAATGAAGTGCACCGCTGAAAAGAGAAGATGAAGTTCAGGAAAGCCCAAAAAAAAAAATAAATAAATAAATTCATATCCACAAGTTTCAAGGAATAGCAGATACCTTCTTGACGTATATATTTCAACAGCATTAGTGATGGCATTGTCATCGTAGGTAGTCCGTGTGCAATAACTCACTCCAGGTCTATCTAAAAACTGCAATCAAATAAGTGGACAGAATGCCTCAATAATAGGGCTCAGGTTCTTGACATGTAGTATTTGTGTTGGAACAGATCAAAAAGCAAAAGATCAACCTAACAACAACCCAAACATAAGATTCTTCTTTATATTAACCAAACTAGTTTTTTCAGACCGTACATGTTAAAGCCATTAAGAAACTGGAGACAACAAGAGCGAATGTGGTAAATTTGCAACAGAATCAAAATCGCTAGCTTGTTTTGTACTTGGTCTTAATTGATATTACTAAAAACAGTGTCAACCACTAAACGTGTAAGCACTTTGCGTTGTATGACTTTTTAATTGAAATGCAAGATAAATCAGACAGATAAAAAGTAAAGTGTTTTAAATAAATAACGGTAATCAAGCAACTACCACAAATGAAGATATTGCAACACTGTCATATAACTTAATGAAAAAAAAAAATTAATAATATAAACCTTGCAGATAAGTTCTCCCTGAAATCCTCCAGCAACCAGAAGCTTATTCTTCACTGCTAGTGTGCTGACCTGGGTTTGTGTAAATCCTTCCAACAGGCTTCCAGGATGTTTCTGCAGTTGTGGGAAAAGAGATAACTTGTAGTCTTGTATTGGACTGGTTGTAGCTCCAATATTGGAGGAGAGAGAAGGGCGCAAGTAGAAATATACAATATATGAGAACAAAATAATCACCTCAGAAGGTGCTATATGTCCTGACACATTAAAAACTTCAGACTTAGTGCAAGTCAAGGATGACCAATGCAAAACTGAGAAACGTGACATGAGGTAAACATCATGCTTTGTTGCAGCCCATACCAAATTTCTCAACTGCATCATCAAGCAATGATTGTGAGTTTCAGTTATTGAGCTTATAAAGCAAACATAAGCCATATAAAAATTAGAACAAAGAAGATGAAATAACAATAAAAGAATCAAACAAACAGAATAATGATCCCTGTTCCCCCTGCCAGCTCGTTCTTCCCCTACTCCTTTTGCTGACCATTTTTTCTTCTTTCCATAATGGGCTTTTGTTATTGAGGCTCATAGAAAAGAGCCAGATTAAAAATGACTTCATTAAATGTAAATAAACACAAACCAGAGCAAAAAAATGGATATATGAATGTGGAACAAAATCTTATATGAGTTCAACTGTTCATGCACATTACATAATGGTGACTATTCATCACCTTCACTAATTTGTGTTTCCTCTGCTTTAATAGCCTGCTCCTTGTGGAAAATCAAGACAGCTGTTATCTGATAGATAACAACATCCTTAAAGTGTACGAGTCGTCTTTCATACCCAAGCTATCAATAAACGTAAACATCTTAAAACGGACAGCTGCTATCTGATAGATAATAACATGTGTACGAGTCATCTTTCATACCCAAGTTATCAATAAATGTAAACATCTTAAAATCTCATTCAGACTGCTTAAAAGAAGAAATTTTCATATCTCAACAGTTTTCCTTTCGAGTAATCTAATTACAACAGCATATAACCCCCTCGAAAGTAATTGATACAATATCTAAAACTAAACAAATAACTCAGAAGGAACACCACCATTCAAGACATGATAAATATATTCAACAGTAAAAATTTATATCAGTAGATGATGATGATATCAATTACAGAAACAAAATACAGCATTAAGCACTCAATGTTCTACAGAACCAAAGTAGAAAAGACTTCCTACTGATTGATTAAAATCGAACTTAACAGATGCAGATAACAGAAAAAACATATAGGAAGAAAGTAAAATTTATCTAGTTGATGAAGTAACTTGAGGATAAAAACTTGTCACTGACCTGGAAATGCAAGATTGTTGATTTCACAGATCTAGAATTGCGTCTGAATTCATAATACAATCCCCTTTTATCTGTGGTTTTGCATCGCTATTCAGAAGAGGAAAAGGAATACAAAGCGAGTTAAAATAATAATAATAATAATTCACTGAACCATTTTTTTTTTTCCAGAGGAAACGAGAAGGGACTTTTGTAAAAGCAAAACAAAACAGTTCACCCTCTCTGATCCTTCTCCAGAATGAGGAATGTTTTCATAATTTTTGTACTGTTCTATTCTAGTCTGCCTATACTTCTCCCTTGTTATGCTGAGCCTATCCCAAGGAATCCCTTGAATATCTTTGCCTCTCCTAGCTTGAGCGGCTGTAGTATCTTGAATTCTATCATTCTGTACAACAAAAGGAAAAAGGAGAGTTAGCAGCAAGGATAGATGAAGGTTGAAGATTCCTAGAGCAAATCATGTAAAATAATATTTCACTTAGATAACATATTACGGAAATAAACAATTGAGCTCACACATATAGGTTTTGAACACACCATGTAATCATACTCATCCGCATCGGAATCTGAGCCACCAGCATCTCGACCATGAAACTCATCACCCATGTCATCATCTACATCTTCCATTTCTTGTTCATCTTCCATGTAATCATCATTGTTTTCTTGATGACTGGACATGATCTACAGAAGAATAGACCTACGTCAAAATCCAACCAGAATATAGAGATGTCCAATATGAACATCATGAGCTTTGAATCAAAAGAAAATCAAGAATTTTAAGGTTCGGCAGAAGCAATAGCATATTACAATTTTCGACAAGTACTTCTACAGTGAATCACACCCAAAATAAAAACTGACACATAATGCACCTGAGAACCAGTAAAATAAATATAGTAACTAACAAGTCACCTAGAAATAACAAGCAGAATTCAAAAGACACTGTCATTTGCATGTGTGTCTACCTATTGGGGTATAAGTAGACAAACATACAAACACGCACGCAAATGATTTAAACCTGAATCTGAAATGAGCAGACCTAAATGAAACCAATCTTTTTAATTACATGTGGTACTAACATAGGAACGTGACAATGAGGCCCAAAATTTGTAATTATTGTACAAGAAAATTTAATGGCATTATTCGTAGCAGAAAATCATTTTATCTTTCAAGAAACCAAACCCACTTCAAGGTGGCATTCGCAAGTTATAGCTTTCATTTATTTAATTAATTAATTTACTTTTAACGGTGACCATGATCACCACATAAATTTAAACACACAGTATTTCTATACATGGGTATGTGGATTGGTTGGGAGGCCTTTTCTGTTGCACATATACCAAAACTTTGTTGTTGGCAGATTTGCTTTAATATATAAACTTCCCGAACCTTCAGAATGCATACCAGGTTATGTGCTCTAAATACTGCATATCCTATATCTAACCAAATATGAGAACATGCTGGAAGTTTGTTTATTCGATAAGTAGAACAGTGTTGTAGAACTCGGGCATTTGAGGAAGCCCATGACCTCTGGGAAACAAACTTTTTATTTGTTGAAGTGCGTTTTTTACGTCCGATGATACAAGTTTATACCTTTCAAGTGGCTGTTGGGACATATTGGAGAACAAACTAATGTCTTATGGCCTAAACAAAAAAGACTATGGGTTTGCTTTATATTACACAAAGCCAACTACAGGCATCCTTAAAGTGAAATAAGTCCAAATAGGAAGTGGAAAAAGGAAACAAGACCAGGCAAATCCTTCCATTTATTTTGAGTTCTAATTACCATTTATGTTCAAAAGATAATGACATTATTTTATATATATGATGAGGAGGTAAATCATGTGGACGCTGTGGTTGTTCATCAAAATAGAAGACTTTAATTTAGAAGCTGAGGGAAGAAATAGAATAGAGGGTAGTTTGGACATTGAAGTGTTTAAAGTTAGAGTAATTGTATATATTTTTCGTTCAGTTATTAAGTTAAACTACTATTGTTTTGAATTTCCTTACGGTATGATTGAAGTTTGGATGTTGTGGATGTTAAGGATCCAATTGCATCGAATCTCTCAACAGATATAGTTCAGGACCAAATGGAGTGAAAAAAATTGATTCATGAAGCCAATACCATATTTATTAGGAAAAAGACAGGTGAACAGTTAACCAAAAGAAAGCTTCAATTCGTCCAGCCAGTAGGTGGGCGATGTTCTTATCTTGTGTAACAAACGCCACAAAGCGATTAGCACTTCTGCTTAGACAGCTGTGTGACGAGGCTAGGGAAAGCAATGCTTGTGTAACATGCCATGGTCTCAACACCCTTACGAGGTAGTGATGAGTTTCGCCCGCTTAAGCCCAGTCGACAAGTGGCTAGGAATCAATGTTGTGGTTGTTAATGATCCAATTGCAT
The DNA here is from genome assembly GCA_903798345.1 of Fraxinus anomala. Taxonomy (NCBI): domain Eukaryota; kingdom Viridiplantae; phylum Streptophyta; class Magnoliopsida; order Lamiales; family Oleaceae; genus Fraxinus; species Fraxinus anomala. The sequence continues at coordinate 43,824 of CAIGRN010101527.1, forward strand.
TTTTATCTTTCACTAAAAGCAGACTACAGTAATCAACCAGACGGAGTAATATAGACAGGAAGGAAACCTAGATACAAGGGCCAGAGCATAGACATCTGGTAATATTACTTTTCTGGCCGGAAAATTTAATAAACAGAAAAGAAACACACTTTAACTTAAAGAGAAGTAAAAAATCGTATTAATAATTTTTTCTTTCAGACTGGATTTGGAAGTAGAAATTTTCTGAATGGCTTGCCCAAAGAGAAAACTTGTCTTCCTTTACTTTCAAAAGCATCCCGCCTTCAAGGCAACAAATTATATGTTGTTATTCCAGGCGTTCCACTGATCCTGAAAAGCTCTTTCCTTGGCATCAACTGTTTATGAGCATTAAACATATCCTTTGTGCGCCTTTTTTACTATTAGTATTACACTATTTTTCTGTTTCAATATTTCTTAAATTACTCATATTTTACAATTTTTTATTTGTAAAGTACTTTAGAATTTGAATGTTTGTGAGGGCATATGCCCCACTGCTCACCTTATGCCTTCACCTGACCGCGAGTAAAATCCAGATCCTTGAGGCATGGACTAGTATATCTCAACAGGGCACATATCATTATAGAATCACAAACACGTAAACAACCTTTGTATCTCATAGAGAAATGAATTGTCAATCCTAACTTACAAGGCAAGCAACTAACTTCCAGCTAAAGTGCAAAAATTCAAATACCGATTTCCACCAAAACAGCAAGTTCACGGAAAATAAAAGACAACTTCTCCTAGGAGACATGCAGCACAGTTAAACATCCTTAGTAACATTTCCATAATTTTCTGACATATTGACACTCATCTTAATGGTTCATTTAGCGTTTCCACTCCTGCCCCAACAAGCAAAGAGGTTTCAGGGTACCAGGCAACCAGGTGAAAGTAAACAGCTCCAAGCAAATATTCTAGATCTAAAGAACCTTCCCTTTTCTTCTCTCGTCTTTCCCTTACATCCTGGGTCCTCAATTGAATTTTCTCCATTTTGACAAAGTAACATGAAGAAGTGCTAAAAGAAATGAAACCCGGGTATCTAATAGTTATCAACTGGCTAAACATGTTCTGCAGGAACCATAGTCCACATTCATCTCTCTCTGTTTGTTTTTATTTCTTCCTTCGAATTTGTCTATTTGGCTTGCGAGAATGACTATATGGACACAGCATTTATGTTTAGAAAGAGGAACAGAAATATACATTCCGAGTGCGTTCATTAAAAGCAATGAAAAAGATGAAAAAAATACTACCACTATAGTAACAAATAGAAACTAATGATGAAATTTTTGTTGCCACTAAAGAAACAACATAATCATAAAAACAAAAGATTACTAATTTTGATACAGAACAAACTAGACAAAACAACGTGCTTGGGGTTTCGCATAAGTAATGCAACGAGAAAACCATCAATACAAACTGCGATATGTCTATAATAATCAGTATACAGTGAAGAAATGCCAAAAAAGATCATGTTTCCACAAAGCAGTACTAATATCGTCATATTTATACGAAACCAAACCAAACCGCAAGGCGTAAAACTTAAACTGAAAACCAAAAACATCAAAAGGAGAAAAAGTTGCACTGATCTTCACTCCAAAAAGAAGTACGAGCAAAAATATATAAACCCTAGGATTCTCTAACCAAATTAAAAGCAAGTATATCATAACAAATGAATACACGTATACGGACATAAAAATTAAAAATCAACAAAAGAAAAATTCATAGAACGGAATTGTAAAAACACAAACCTTTTCAGAAGCGAGGATCGAACTCCTCAATTCGTAAAATAAGAGGTTTAATTAAACAATCGAATTTAATTTATTAAGTAATTAATTCAGGAATTTCCTTGTAGATAGATCGCGATAGGTCTCGAAGAGAGAAATTTATGTGTATATCTGGCAAATTCTATCCACTGAGCTTCCAAACTAAGAAATGGGATCGAACGAAAGCGACAGGTTGGGTTGAGTTGGGTTGAGTTTCGCTTATTTAAATAGAAATGAGTTAATTTCACTAATGGACACTGATTTTAAAGCAAAATTCCATATTGGTCACTGAACTGTAAGCCCCCGTTTGTCGTTCATTTTATCAAACATTATTTACTACAGTAAATAATCTTCACCACATATTCACTCAATAAAATATTTTACATACAAACCAATAAAATTACTTTAATTTTCAACCACACATTCTCCAAAAGTTATTATTCAAAACTCTATTTCTTCTCTCAAAATGGGAGACAGACAAACACTAAAATAGAGAATAATATACAATACACTACCATTAAACCTAATAATGGTATGGCTCTACTCTTAATGAGTTTCCAGCTCTTTGTCGAGTCATCCTTTATAGGTGGCATAAGATTAATAATCCAGACTATAGATTAAATTTGCTAATAAAACAAAATAATTATACAAACTGCTTATTTGGTAAGATTTCTGTATTTTTGTACAAGATTTTCTTGAGAATATTACTTTAATTGGAGTTTGAAAACTAAGTTGTATAAGAACTTCCTCCTCCGAAATAGTTTTTAGAGGAACCCGCATCGAACCGATTAATGACTTTTATAAATTAAACAAAAGTATTCAAAAATAGCTTTTGAATCTTAAAGCATATTGTTAGAATGTGATTCCATTTGTGACATTTACTTCGAACATTTGGGCAATGATGAATTGGGCTTGGCCCATAGTTGGAATGAATTTTTTGTCATTGCCCGATAACACTTTGAAACAGGCCCAAGAACCCGGCCCACTTTGTCTTGCCACTTGTATTGCTCTAGGCCGTTGATTTCATGAGTGATCAATGGTTGATTCTGATATACTTGCTGAAGCGTTATTTTTTAGAGGGTGGCTTTTTCATTTTTCTCATCTCTCGCGTCTTGGAAGCTTTTGCTGTTTCTTGTTCTTCGTGAATGCTCTGTTCTCTTCTCGTTTCTTTGTGATTCATTGTGTATGATTAACGCCTCTGGTTTTAATCTCCAATCTGAGTGATTGTTGCATGTGTGGTCTTCGAGAGAGAGTTTTTTAGGCTCGTCGGCTCGAGCTTGGCTCGAAAAAAACCCGAGCTGGGCCCGACTCGAGCTCGATTGCACCGAGCCCAGGGCGGTCCAGGGCCACACGTGCCGACCAGTATATTAAAAAATATATATTTTTTTTAAAGCTACCTGCAGGCACAGCTGCCCAGCAGGCAACTATTTTTAGCTGCCTGACAGACTGTTTTTTATTTTTATTTTATTTTTTAAAATAATTTACGAGCCGGCCCGGTCCGGCTAAGGCTCGGACCAAAAAAAGCCCAACCCAAAAAAGCTCGATTTTTCGACTCGGGCTCGACTCGTTGACATAGCTACTTTGAGTTACACTTGAAAAAGCCTCATCTGATTCACCGAAAAATATCGATACAAAATTATGGACTGGTTTGAGTAATTCTCAAAGAAATAGAAAAATATATGATGACAGAAGTAAAATATGTGGAAGCTTTACATAAGTTACAGTAACAACAAGAGAAGCTGTAATGAGCATCGGCATTAGGAATAGGTTACTTATTTTCTTCTTGGCACAATCGTAGATAAGTCGTTCGATTCATTATAAAAATGACAAATACTACTTAGCATCAGCACTACAAAAACCAAACAATACCACAATTGCAAGATTAGTACACATACTGGGGAATATAATGTACACGACAACATTTAGCTTATTTTTTCTTCCTTTAATACTATCTAATCCTCTTCGCCAAATATGTCATAACCATTATTTAAGGATATTACAATCAGGGTGGTAGACAATTTTGATCGAAGAGCACGCTAAAGCACAAGACAAATATTTTACATTATCTATCGAGTAACTATCTATCGAAATCTAGATTTTTCCTGAAGGCAAAGATTATTGGTGTTGTACCACATGACAGATGCATAGTATTGCGCACTCCATATGTAATCTATTTTGGTAAAAATCTTCTGTACTTTTGAGATCTCGAAATATATTACCAGTAATCTTCAAATTAGTGAAGGATTCAAACTGTACACGAGTAACTATACTATGAGCTTGTTTGAGCCCTATTTTATTATAAAAATGTATTTTTGAATAGTAGATTGATGGAGAATATATGATTAAATATTAGGAAAAAATTTTGAATTTATGTGTAATATTATTTTATTGAAAAATGTGTGATTAAAAAGAAGAAGAAAAAATGTTTTTTTGAAAATAATGGATAGGGAGCGGGGCTTATTTATTATTTATTGAAAAGGGGGGAGTGACTCAAATTCACTATTGAAAAGGAAGGGACATTTCGAAATGACAAAGTTGAGAAAGACCGTCCATGAGAAGGGACATTTCGAAATGACAAAGTTGAGAAAGACGTCCATGTCTATTAACATCAAGGTGCGACTTTAATTGACATTTGCCTTTAGCATTGCCTTAAGACGACTCTGGCCCTAGTTTACTTTTCAAATTTAGCGAGTGTTGGATCAAACAATGGCTATATAATGCCTAAAGTGTCATGAATCTCAAGCTTTTGCAATTGGATGAGGTGAAACTTTGTTTAATAAAGTTATGGTAGCCGAGAAAGAAATTTAAGTTTGGAATAACAAAGAATCGGGCAAGTGGAGTAACTCGTGCTACTTGAAATAAGAATTTCAAGTCTACAGAGTGACAGAAAATTTGCTCGTCGAGTTAACTCCAGTAAGCAAAAGAAGCTACATTGGGGATTTGCATCATCTTTGCACTACATAATAGGCTTTAATCAACTGCACCATAAGCATTTGAATACAAAGTATGCAAATTCATCGTTAATAATTTCCAAATTAAACTCGAACAACGCTAATCTAAGAATTGTTAAGCACTATTATTTAGCAT